>CATKHJ011070460.1:0-31413 GCA_949750685.1 Vernicia montana
GGAGTCGCCAACTGTGAGGCCTCGCCCGAACGCCCCTCCCCTCGCTCGAGAAATGCCTTAAGGAAAGGCGGAGCGATTTTTAAGGGAGGTTATGGTACGAGTTTTGGTGCTCACGATTGGAAGTGGCTATCCCCTGGGAAAATTGTTTTGATTTTTGAAAAGGTTCGGGAGTCGCCACCCTAATTTATTTAAATGAAAAAATTAAGGAAAAAACCCAATTTGACTCCAATTTATTAATCTTTGATTAATTTACCCAAGGATAAAGTCACTAGTCTTCGAACCAGGTTGAGCTTGGGGACTAGGTTTTTGATTTTAAAATAATCTCAATTTGGCTTTTAAATTTAATTTGACTTGAAAAAATGATTTCATGGATGACAAGGATTAATAACAATTTATAATGCATGAGCATGGCATTATTTATGAGATAGATGGCAAAATAAAAAGCAGATATTTAAACATCCACAAGTAAAAGAGAGTATTTTCTCTAACCCTTATGAGTATTAGGGAAATCACAAAATCGCTCCTTTACTCCAAAATAATAACTAATAACATTAATTAAAATTTACATTTACAATGGATTGACATTTAAAAATAAAAAGGGAAGGGGGTTGATTGAGATTTGAATTTGAGGCTTGGATTCAGATTCCAAGCGTGCCTACGTACCCCACTGAATAGGGATCAAAACCCACGTAATTCATTCCACTATGAGGTGGAGGGGTTTTAGAAATCGGACAAATTTGATTGGTTTGATTTGATTTGAGATTTGAGTGAGGGTGAGAGATTATACCTTCTTTGTGAGTTTGAGTGGTGGGAGAGTGATTTTACCGGACCGGAGTTCCGTATCGGAAAATGAGACTGGTTTTGAAAAAATGAAGATTTAATTGCTTAATTACCCAATTTTAATTAATTAAAAGGATTAAGTAATTAAAGCGATTAATTAATCAAATTGAGTAGAAACTAATAGAAAAAATTAATTAATTAATTAAAATTGATTTTTAATTAATTAACTAAATGGGATTAAGACTAATTAAAAAAATTAATTAATTAATTAAAATTAATTTTTAATTAATTAACTAATTGGAATTAAAACTAATTAAAAAATTAATTAATTAGAATTAATTTTTAATTAATTAATTAATTGAGATTAAAACTAATTAAGAAATTAGTTAATTAATTAAAATTGATTTTTAATTAACTAACTAATCGAAGATTAAAACTTAATTAGAGAGAGATAGAGAAGAAGAAGCAAATTGGATAACCAATCAACAAGATGCTTAAAGTGTGCTTAATGGAGGAAATGAAAGGGGTATTTATAGAGGCAGATGGGGGTCGAAAAAGACCAAAAAAGGTCTAAAAAGCAGAAAAAATGAGGGGTAAAGTTGGAATTTTGAAAAAATGGCCAACAGCCGCAAGACGCGCCGGCCACGCGCGTCCGCGAGACACATAAGCGGACGTCCGCCAAAAGGGTCTGCGGATGCGCCACCTGATATGGCGGACATGCCACCACATTTGGCGGACGTGTCAGTACAGGACTGACACGTCAGCCCTTACACCGGACAGCGTCTGACACAGGAAAACAGGACAGCCGCGTAGAAACAACGTGCGTCCGCGAGAGGTGTTGGCGGACGTCCGCCAACGCGGTTTGCGGACGCGTGTAGAGCACTCGCGAACGCGCGAGTGTATCTCGCGGACGTTCGTGAGCTCCTTGGGTCCTGCGCCTTTTCGTCTTCTGGCTTATTTTTGGGGCTTTTCGGGTCATTTTCTGAAGGTTCCGGGTCAATTTTTGGGCTATTCTGAAGTTTAAAAAATTACCGGTTAGTGGCGGTAGATCCGAAATTAATTATCGGATATTTTGGCAGTCAGTTTTGGTGAAAATCTGGTCAGTTTTGGAAAAGTGCTGTTTGATACAAAAAGTCCGGTCGGGATCGAAAAAGTGTCAATCTCCTTGTAATATTATGCATAAAAATCTATTTTTGCGAGGGGACGCTGCCCTCTTGACCCCTGCTCGCTAACCGGCTAGCGGGACCGCCGTACCGACTCTGCATAGTGCATGAAATTTAGCAGGTGTCAAGTTAAAGCAGCATCTTAGGGGTGTAAAATTGAGGGTTCACAAGAAGTATATTAATTTGATCAATAATAATAATAATGTAATATGTATCCTAAAATAATAATAATAATAATTACCATTAAGGTTGTTATAAGAGATAAGACAAAAAACTGAAAAGAATATGTATATTGAATATTTGAATTGAGTGATTTGTACAAAGAACGAGGGTTCTATATATAGAGGTACAATGAAGCAATTTATGGAAAGAGAATAATCTAACTATAATTACAAACATAATTACAGGGATATACAAGCATGATTTAGGGCATACCATATGTATATTAACATCCCCTCAAACTGAAGGTGGTGAAGAATCAACCATATAAAGTTTGCTAACAACATCATGAAAATGTTAAGGTGGATTGGCTTTAATGAAAATGTCAGCAATTTGATCAATAGAGGAAACTGATAGAAGCTTGACTGTATTATGAAGTACATGATGATGCATAAAATGACAATCATTCTTAATGTGTTTGGTGCGCTCATGAAACATGTCATTGTGAGCAATCTGAATTGCACTGCGATTATCACAATGTAAGGTAGTGGGAAATGAATGCTCAATACCCATATCATAAAGGAGTCGTCACAACCAGATTAGTTCAAAAGTAGTGTTAGCAAGAGTTCAATACTCAACTTCAATGCTAGACCTGGATACGACAGTCTGATTTTTTACTTTGCCAGGAGATGAAAGAATCACCAAGAAAGAAGCAATAGCTAGTGGTAGACCAACGATCAGTGGAATCTCTAACCTAATCAACATCAGAGTAAGCTTGTAATTCTAGTGAAGATGAGCTAGAGAATTGTAAGCCATGAAACAAAGTACCCTTAAGAATACGAAGTACTGTTGCAAAATGAGTGGTGCGAGGAGTAGACATGAACTGACAAACTATATGAACTGCCTAAGCAATATCAGGACGAGTGACAGTAAGATATACAAGACTGCTAACTAGCTATCGATAGAGAGTGACATCACTGAGAGGAGTACCATCAGTGCCAGAAAAATGAGCATTGGCTTTGATTGGAGTACTAGTTATTTTCTCATCTATCAGTCCAGCCTGAGAAATAAGATCTATAGCATATTTGGTTTCAGACAAATAATATCTAGTGGAATCATATGACACTTCAAGACCAAGAAAATAACTGAGTTGTCCTATATCCTTCATCTCAAAATTGCTACTGAGAAACAACTTAAGATCATTGATGCCCTGCAAATCACTGCTAGTTATTATCGTATCATCAACATAAAGAAGTAACAGAATGCATCATCTATTGGTCTGTCAAATGAATAAAGCATGATCATATGGACTGGACTAAAAATCAATTTGTATAATAGTGGAACTAAATTTTGCAAACCAAGCTCGAGGGGCTTGTTTTAAGCCATAAAGAGCTTTCCAAAATTGACAAATCGTATTAGGAGGATGGTTATAGCTAAAAGGAGGTTGCATATAAACCTTTTCAAAAAGATCACCATTAAGAAAAGCATTATTCACATCCTTTTGAAATAATTGCCATTGTTTGACAGCAGTAATGGATAGAGGACTACGAACAGAGGTGATACGAGCCACGGGAGCAAAGGTTTCTTCATAATCAATTCCAGATTCCTATGTAAAACCTTTAGCTATAAGCCTTGCCTTGTAACGTTCCACCGAACCATTTGCTCGAGTTTTAATTTTATAGACCCATTTACAACCAATGATAGACTTCTCAGGTAGCAAATCCACCATATCCCATGTCTGAGTACTTGTAAGAGCCTGAAGTTCTTCCGCCATAGCTTTCTACTAGAGAGGGTTATTACTAGCCTCACGGTAGGTTTTAGGTTTATATAAGGAAACAATGGTAGAATAACAATGATAATCACGAAGAGTAATAATAGGTTGCCTTACATGAGGAGAGGATGGAACAAGTGGTGAACTAGATGATAAGGAAGGATCAAAATATGTGGAAGAACCAGGATCTTGAGGCGATGGCGAATTATTAGGAGCAAGTGTAGGTGAGCCAATATTGTCTGAGCTAGACTATCCTGCAAAAGATTCATCAGGAAAAATAATAGAGGGATCAGTTAAAAAAGAAGAAGGAATAGTCTGAACCTTAAAGAATGAAAGACTATAAAATATTTTATGTTCCCAGAACACAACATAATGAGAAATACGAAGACACTGAGGAAGTGGATCCCAACAATGATAGCCTTTATGTTCAATCTCATATCCCAAGAAACAACATAATCTAGCTCTAGGTTCTAATTTTGTGTGTTCATGAGGCTGGAGAAGAACAAAGTACGCACTGCCAAAGACATGAAGAAACTGATAATCAGGTGCATGACCATATAAACATTCATAAGGGGAAACATTTCCAATAGTGGAAGTGGGAACTCGATTAATGGTGTAAACAGCAGTAAGTGCAACTTCCCTAAAAAAAGACTCAAGACATGAGGAAGAGATAAGAAGGGCTCTAACGGTGTCTAAGATATGTTTATGTTTGCGTTCTACTCTGCCATTTTGTTGAAATGTACCTAGACAAGATCGATGTACAATGGTTCCATTTTGAAATAAAAATTAAGATAATGCAGAATCTTTATATTCTATAGCATTATCAGTACGAAAGAATTTAACAGGATGAGAAAACTAAGTTTTCACCATGGAAGCAAACTGAATATAAATATGAGATAATTGATACTTGTTTTTCAAAAGATAAATCCATGTAAAATGTAAAAAATCATCCACAAAAATACAAAATAACTAGAACCACCCATAGTAGGATGAGGAGCTAGTCCCCAATTATCATAATGAACTAAATCAAAAGGTGCAACAGAAATAGTATCACTAGAACCAAAAGGCAAAGCATGATATTTGGATAACTGACATGAAACACAATCAAAATGTTCATTGTTGACATCGCCTAAACAATCATTGGAAATTAAAGATCTAAGCCTAGAACTAGAAACATGTTCTAAACGAGAATGCCAAATAGTAGAAGCAGCAAGACTAGATGGTAAACAAAGAGAATTAAGCTCAAACAGTCAGCCCATTTTATGCCCTGTCCCAAGGATTTCCTTCATTCGTGGATCCTGCATAATACAACCAGTACTCAAAAAATGTAAGTCAACACCATGTTCACATAATTGACCAACAGAAATGAGATTTAAGGATAGTTTGAGAATAAATAAAGTATTTGGTAAAGACAGATTAGATGTAGAGATAGTGCTTATTAATGGATATGGGTGGAATTTTCCACTCTAGTCATTTACTCACAAATACATTGTGTCCATCATGGTTAGTGCTCTTAGGAACCCAAACACTTTTAGGAATTGGTTTTGATTCTTTTGGAATCCAAACCTTCCTAATAGTATATGATTTCTTAAGTTTAATAGGGCATTTATGTATAGTGAGACCATGATAATGATAATGAAAGCATTTTGATAAATTTTTGGGCTAAATTTCACTTTTCTTGAAAAAGCTATCATATTTCTTTTCTTTAAAATTCACTTTGTAGCCCAAACTAGCTTTGTCAAATACACATCTTTGTGAAGTAATGATATCATCAAGAGTTTTGCTTCAAAATGTGAGTTTTCTCAAGAGTTCTTTTGAGTCCACAAGCTCACTCTTAATCTTATCATGTTCACTAGAGAGTGTCTCAAAGGAATTTTTCAAGTCTTTAATTTGAGACATGAGTTTTTCATTTTCATTCAATGCATCATTAGATTTTAGAGTGTTTTCATGCTCATTTTTCAAATGCACTTCTTTTTCAAAACTTTATTTTCTTTAGCAACAATCAAAAAGTTTTCCATCAACTCATCAAATGCATCTTGCAATTCATCAAAAGAATAAGAGTTAGAACTTACCTTACTTTCTTCTTGTTGATCATTTAATGCCATGAAGCATAGATTGGCTCTCTCATCTTTTTTCACTTTCGGATGAGTTCTCACTACTTGAAGTATCACTTCCACTCCAAGCAGCATATGCCTTGTTCTTTTTCAAGTATCTTTTTTCATCTTTGTTTTTTTTCTTCTTGTGCTTGAGGAGAGGGCATTCATGCCTATAGTGACTCGATTTATTGCATTAATAGCAAGTTACCTCATCCTTATGTTCTTCTTCTTGCTTTCCTTTGTTCTTGTCAAAAATCTTACTCTTGTATTTATCTCTTGAGAGGAATTTGTTGAATCTTCTAGCAAGACGCAGAATTTCTTACTTATCATCATCACTTTAGGATTCATCTCTTTCCTCAATTGATGCTTTTAGAGAAATAGACTTATCTTTGTTTAAAGTACTTTTCTCTTTCTCTCTTGTCTCTGGTTGTTCTTTATTTCATAGGTGATGAGATTTTCAACTAGCTCTTCAAGAGTAAGTGAGCTCAAATTTTTAAACTCTTCAATTGCATCTACTTTTGAATCAAATTTTTTTAGTAGATATCTCAAGAGCTTGGTGATTAGCTCTTTTTGAGTGAATGTCTTCTCAAGTCCTTTTAGTTCGTTTACTATGGTTGTGAACCTCTTGTACATGTCGGAGATGGACTCATTTTCTTTCATGCTGAAATTTTTAAAACTTGTTGTGAGGATATTTATTTTTATATTCACCTTGAGGCTTTAGATATATATAGGTCTTCATTCCATGCTCAAACAACCATTTTATTGCTCAAAAAATGGTACTAAATAAGTTCCAACGGCTATATTTTTTGAATCTTGCATTGCTTGAATGCAGGTTCAAAACGCTAGTTCAAGATGTGAACACTGGTTCAAAATGCTGGTTCAAGATGTGAATGTGCATTCAAAAATGTGAAGGCTCGTTCAAAATGCTTTTGTGTGAACAGTAACCTTTTTGCAATTTCATGAACGTTCGTTCACTTCAAAATTCGAAATCTTGAGCTATACAACCCAAATGATGAACCATATTTTTTGTTAGAAACTTTGAGCAGTCTACTAAAACTTTATAGATTTGAGAATTCCAAAATCATCCATATTCATGCTCCAGAAAAGCAAAATATTTTACTGCTCATCTGGTCATGACAGTTTGAACATGCTTCAGTAATTTACCCAATACTTCTTATACACACCTCGGATTGATGCAAGGCTTTTTGAATATGAAACTAGACTTTCAGAGATTTAAATAAAAGAAGGAAATGTTTAAAATTCCTTTGTAGAATTAATGTCACTAATTCTAATTGACATTATCTGCTGTGACCTAGTCTGACAGCTTGAGCATAATTCAATAAAAAATTCAAAACTCCATTTTCCAAACTCCAAAAATTATACCAATTTTTGTTCCCAAAAATATATTGATGTATCTATCCATCTATATACAGATTGCATTCATAAACTCTCCCAAGTAGTACTTTTTATTCTTCAAACTTCAGTCAACAATTTTGTTTTCATGAAGATCATCCTTTCTCACATGAGTTTCTTGATTTCACATGCTCTTTTTATTGCTCTTGTATGCTCTATAGGTCTTCCCATATTTATTGCTTCATGATTTCATCTTGATTTTTACATTCAATTTCTTTACTTCATTGCATCAATGGCAATCAAAGATTACCTACTAACAACAGCAATACTAATCAAACTCATTAGTAGTAATAATATTTTGCATCATCAAAATCACATATGAAACCTTAAGGTCAACATAAACTAAGTTGAGCCATCTATAAAGGATCGCAGATGGTTCTGAATGATTGAGGTTCTCTACCATAGAGGAAGGTATGGATTCCTTGGTATAAATAGGCAAGAATGTATGGACTGAGTGCAAGCCTACAGCCTGAGGCAAGAGCCATGACAATTTTTAAATCTTCATGAGAGGGTTCGGGATCGAAAGTTCGATTATTGGAAAGGAAGTTGTTGTAATTGCAAGTTGTTTTATCGAAGGCGATGTCAAGGTCATTTACCTCAGCTTCCATAGAAGCATCCATTGTTTCCCCAGTAAGGGTTATGTTGAAAAGAACGACCAAATCAAATAAGGTGATAGACATGGGACCAAATCGAAAAGAAAAAACATTACTTTTGGCCAACCAAAAGAGTAGGACAAGAAACAACAATTGTTTATGAAGGTCAATCCTAACTAATGAAAACTCTAGTAATTCCTGAATACCTAAAGATTCCCATTTTTCTGAGAAAAAAGATTTGAGTCGGTTATACTATGAGACATAGTCGTCAAGAATTGTCAGCCATCACCAAGGAGCCTTCCCAAGAACCCAATAATACATGAAGTTTTTTGAAGCAAACCTAGGAAGGTGCTTGTGCTGAATAAGAATTTCTCGAAGGTGGGTTTGCATTCGGTCAAGATAGGTCTTAAAACTAAACTAGAGGAGGATTCGTTAAGTACCTTAAGCAAGACAGGCTTTGTGATTCAGCCATTGTGTCATAGGTTTGTTGGGATTTGCTTGAAGAAATTTCCTTTCCTTTGGATTTTGTCATCCTGACCGAACCAGATAACGAAAAAGGCCGAGTTACATAAATAGGAAAAAAGTAAAAATTCTAATTTAACAAAGATCAAATAGTAAAGAAATGAAGAAAAATTTCTTGAATCTTTGAAGGCAACTGAAGAACACTTGAAGATTTGAAGATGCTCAGGCTGAACCAGAGAAATTTTGCTAACGAAAGTTTTTACAAATGGTGAAAATGAAAATGAACTCTCTCTTATTTATAGGACTCTAGTAAACGGTTATAAAGCACAAAAATACGAAGAGGTGCGGTGGTTTGGCTACCAAGAAAACAAAAAATTTGAAATTTGAAATATTCAGTTTCATATTTAATTTCCAACAATTAAAAGAGTCAGAAGACCAAGAGGCATGATGATTTGGTTCCCAAAGTAGATTGAAGATTCCCAAGTCCAAATAGTAATCGATTTGCCACAGAGGCCGAAGTCATCCTGGTTCAGATTTATTATTCGGCCGACTTTTAAAAGGGTGCAACCCTTTATTCTTTTCAAAACAAAAGGTTACAGGGGCATTGTTAACGTGGCCCAAAAATAGGCCCAATTATGAAAAGACCCAACGTGTACAAATGTATTTAAAAGGTAGTTTTTACCTGGGCTCGTTTGTATATAGTGAGCCCATTCGGATTGTACACTTCCTAATAGGATTAGGATTTCAGTGCATATTTAGATTTACTAAATTGTCCTTGTGTAGCCACTACAAATAGCCTTGTAATTCTTTGTACAGTTTTTTATTAGCCAATTTAATAAACTACTAGATTTCTCTAAAATTGTCTTGCTGTGATTATCTGAATTGACGGCTACTAGTGTCAGCCACCTACATATAAGATTTCATGTTACTTTTCTGCACAAATCCTTAGATTAAAGATTGACGGCGCTTTGACACCTACATACTTTAGATCTAGGTTATTTTAACTGTAATATTAAATGAGAAAATACCAAAAATAGTAATCAATCCATATGACTGACAATACTGATACAAGAACCAGTTATTAAAACAATCTAAAGATATTTATTGTTGAATTAATTAATTAACTAGGTTAATTACTTTTAGTGTAAATAATATGGTGAGTTTCTTCCATACCCTCGAGATCCAATTCAATCAATTTTAGATAGCCACCCGGTTGTAGTAGTTCACCAACAATTCTATATGGTTCCTTCAAGTCTTTTTCAATTTCATGCACTTAACCTCCATCTTACAAAATGTAGTGAAAATATTGTTGGAATCATATTGATAATGGATAAATATTATGTTAATTGTATAAAAACATGGGGAAAAGTACTTTATATATCCTCATTGACAAGAGATAGAGGAACTTTTACCTTGCCAAGAGTGTATGCAAGAGTTGAACCAACTACACTACCACCAACAATAATTATGTCAGTGCTTGAAATTATCTCAGATTGGCTTGTTTCCTTTTTAGAGATCTTCAAAGTTCCATTTGCATAGTTCATTATAGAAGAAACACTTTTCTTTTTCTTTCCTTTTAAGTTGTACAACAAAACCATTTCCAAAAGAGAAGCAATAATCTCTCCCAATATGAGAGTATAATCCATCTTCAAAGATAAAGGAAAAGTGTGCAAAAAGGAGAAATCAATAAATGAAAATGTTAATGATTTTCAAGTGAGAGTTCCTTTTGTTGTACTTGTGACATAATTGACAGGCTTTTAATAGCCTGCATTAGAAGCTCAATGGCATTGTTAGTTAAAGAACTATAATGGAAGTCCTTCAAGTAAAACTGAATTAGTCAAATAGATTTGAATAATGAATGTTAATCTACCAAAAACCATGAAAGCCAGAGCAGAAGAGACAAAAAGAAACAGTTTTATTAACATGATAGTTTAATGTAGAAATTATAAGCGAATGCATAAGTATAAAGTACTAATGCCTATTCCCTTCATTAGTAAACAAAATTATTGTTCAAAGATTTATACTTACAAATGATCTAAATTTGGTCATCTAAAATAGCTTGTTTCACTTGATTTTATCACTGTAAACTTGTGACATCTTGGTTGCAATGTTCTTTCAAATAAATCTTTAGTTACCCCACAAAGAACCCTTAAAAAAATACATAAAATCCTCTTTTTGAAGGCAATCAAGAAATTGAGATTTAACATTAACTCAACTATACAATAATGTCTTTTATAAAGGTGACAATTTTTTATCCAACCTAAAAATCTAGTATGAACCCACAAAAAATAAAGGTTAAAATTCGACTTGAACTCGACTAAAACTTGAATGACCCAAAAAAAATTCAGGTCGAGTCGCAGGTAACTATTTGAGTCAAGTCATTTTCAACCCAATGGGTCATTTTCGAGTTAGGTTTCAGGTTGACTAGATCGAGACAAGAAAAAAAAAACACTCAAGCACACTTCACATGTTCTAAAAAAAAAAAGTCTTAAACTAACAGCCACAGCTAGACACTCATCTCATCCTTACTCCTTTCCTATTCATATAAAACTAACATCATCTTAGATACAAAGAAGCAATCTCATTGGAATAATGAACAACCCAACCATACTTGTAAAAGGCAGAACCTGCATCGCTAGTTCTAAATCTTTATCCTTTACCACAATCATCAAAAATCAAATTGCACATTTTTTTTTTGTTTCATCTTTAATAATTCTACTTTTACCAATCTTAAGTATGTCTGAATTTAAATTATTCAGACAAGGCTTCAAGATTTGAGGCTCTTCCATTACAAATTTAGTTAATTCCTGTAATCCCTTTTGAGCACACTCCTTTTTATCACCTTTCAACATATAAAAAATATCGGCATTATTATCCTTAACAAATCATTGAGCCAATCAATAATCATGCCTTAAAGACCCTGAAAATAAATGCAATAAACTAATCATAGCCTTAAATGTAGTAGCTTTTACATCAACATTATTTGAAGTCAATCCATTCAAAAGTCCTCTATGTAAAAGCTCAAGTTGCGTTATTAAAGTTTCACAAATTAACTCCTACTATCATTAGCCATATAAGCAAAAACCCACAAAGTAATTTCTTGAATTTCTCATCTTCTAATGAGAGGGAAAATTCTAAAAATTCCAGAAGCTCTTGGCATTGTTCTTGACCTTTATAAACTTCACCCATTATGTCAGACACAACCCTACAAAGAACCTTTAAAACAAGGCATAAAATTCTCTTTTTGAAGGCAATCAAGAAACTGAGATTTTACATTAACTTGACTATAAAATGATGTCTTCTATAGGGGTGAAAATTTTTTATCTAACCCTAAAATTCGACCCGAACCCATACAAAAAATAAAGGTTAAAGTCTGACCCAAACTCAAACTTGAATGACCCAAAAAAATTTAGATCGGGTTGTGGGTAACTGTTTGAGTCAGGTCATTTTCAACTTAATCAGGTCATATTCAGATAAGGTTTCGGGTTGATCTAATTAGGTCAAGGAAAAAAATATCAAAAACCCTCACACGCACCATACAATTTCTAAAAGAAAAAAAAAGTCTTAAACTAACAACCACAGACAACTCTTATTACCAATTTAATTAATTCTTGTATACCATTTTGAGCACACTCCTCCTTATCAAACACTCATCGAGCTAGTCATACCTTAAAGACCCTGAAAATAAATGCAATAAACTAATCACAACCCCAAATGAAATAACTTTTACATTAACATTATTTGAAGCCAATCCATTTAAAAGCCCCTATGTAAAAGCTCAATTTTTGGTATTAAAATTTCATAAATTAACTCCTATCATTAGGCATATAAGCAAAAACCTGCAAAGCAATTTCTTGAAATTTCTCATCCTCCAATGAGAGGGATATTCCACAAAATCAAAAAGCTCTTGCCATTGTTCTTGAACTTTATAAACCTCATATGCTATTTCATACACAACCCTACAAAGAACCCTTAAAAAAGGCATAAAATCCTCTTTTTGAAGGCAATCAAGAAATTAGGGTTTCACATTAACTTGGCTATATATACAAAAATTTCTTTTAAAGAGGTGGCAATTTTTGACTTGACTCGAAAAATCTTACCTAAACCAGCCAAAAAATAAAGGTCAAAATCTAACCCAAACCTAACTAAAATTGGAATGACCTAAAAAAAATTTTCAATCGGGTTAGAGGTCATTTTGAACCTGGTCTAATCATTTTCAGGTCAGGTTTCGAGTTGACCCAATGGGGTCAAGGAAAGAAAATCTTCACGCATGTCGCACACATTTTAAAAGAAAAAAAAGTCTTAAACTAACAACCACAAACAGACTCTCATCTCATCCCTTACTCTTTTTCTTATTCATCTAAAATTAACAACACCTTGGATACAACCAGTGTCTCAAAATATTTTCAAGTGGTGACTCCCTTGTTCTCACCTAGCATTTGATGGGTTAGGTCGAAGCACACTAAAAACTTAGTGTGAATCCCAATAAGTCACTTACAACAGTCCATTTTGGTGTATTCATTTTTAGTCCTTATCATAGCCCCTCATATTTCGTTGGCGTGAAATGCTGAGTTCACGACAGTGAGTAGTATCTTTTGGAGTCTTTTTTGTAGTTTGGTTGGCGAAGCGCTATTGGAGCTTATGTTATCGAACCCATTCTTAACTCCGTGTTGCATGTGCTAGTAGTCTTGAGTCTTGGAGCAGTCTTCTTGGGAAACTGTTGAAGTTACCTTTGGTCTTCGGGTACAATTATGAGGTTCTTTAAAAGGTGCAGTGAATACAGTCGATTTTGAAAATCAAATGTATAAGTTTTGTGTTTTAATGAGGCACTGGTCAAGTCTTATATATAACTTGAGTGGATCTTAAGTTATTTGCCTGCCTCCTTTTAATTCTTTAAGCTTGACTCACTTTCTATGTTTCGTTTATTCTTCCCACATTCACAACCTTTGTTGGCCTATTGTGATTGTTGTATTCCAGTACTCCTTGTGACTTGGATGATCGTACCAGATCTAAATGTGACCCCTATTAGGTTCAAGATGAAATGTTCCTCGGACCTAAGTTTAGGTTATTGGATGCCATTGTTGTTGCATGAATGGTCTTTTGTTGGAGCTGATTGAATGCGCCTTCCCTTTTGTTCTCTTCAAATGTTAGATATGTCTCGATTTGTTAGCTCAATTGGCATTTTAAATCGTCGAAATTGGTTTTCTCAGTGAATGGTCCTCGCGGGATGGTCTTCTCCCTGAACCTACTCTCATATAGTATGTTGGTTTGTATTGGTATAATGACATTTTTTTGAGAGAAATGACATTCCAAGGGATCTTTTTTCTTTTGGCATGCAGTTGTCCCAGCCCTCTTTCTAGCAATTCTGGTGATCTAACTGAGAGAGAGAAAATTTCACTTTCACTACTTTGCTGGGGTTAGAAGTATTTCAATCCTTGATGCCTCCTCGGGATTGGACGTTAGGATGTAGTCATCACCCTGTTTGCTTATAATTAGAACAAATTTTAATGAATGCACTATTTTAGTTTTTTATAAGTGCTCTCTTTCTTTGATTGGTTCACTCTATGTATATTTGTTTTTGACTTCTATAGATTGCAACATTGTGTTGACCTTGATTTGTGTATGACTATGTTCAGTTTGCATACCCTAAAGGTCTTATCGCCTTGCTATTTTTGAAGCGAAGGCTCCTGACTTCTCTAGGTCTTGGACTAGCCGCATACCAGGTTGTATGTGTCCTTGTAGGCTCTTCGAGTTTGCCTCATTTTTTTAGACTTGTTTGATCTTGTCTAGTCCCCCCATATTGTCATTGCTTGATTGGGATCTTCAATTGGGTGCATGCTCGGTCAGATGTGAGGTGTGAGGTGTGATGTGCTCTTAGAGGCTAGCTGGTTTGCCTCGCCAGTATGGGTCTCATTGGTTTTGTATGGGCCCTCCATGGTCTTATTATCATTGTCTAGTTTAGGTCTTCAACTTATTGCATACTTAGTCGCATGTTAGGTGTTATATGCCCTTAAAGGCTTTCTAGTTCGCCTTCCTTGTCTGGGTCTTTATTTGTTTTTCTCTTCATAGGTGCCTTTTGTCTGCCCTCTAAGGTCTTATTGACTTCATATGACTGGGATTTTTGTCTGCCCTCTAAGTTCTTATTAACTTTGCCTAACTGGGGTCTTTTTTTGCCTTATGAGGTCTTATTGACTTCGGCTAGATCATTTAGGCTTGTTTGCTCCATTATTGTCGTTGGCCTTTTCGGGTCTTACTGTAACTGCTGGATCATTTGGGCCTTAGTTTATACATCACAGAGAGTCAATTCCATTTTGTCAACACAAAAGATGCCCCCCCCCTTAAGAGGTCTTAGGGCATTGCCTCGTTTTGAGGTCTTAAGTACAAGACTAGTTTAAGGTTTATGCCTCATTTAAAGGTCTTTATCACATGCCTCGCTATGAGGTTTTATCTTATGGAAATAATATTATCCCTGCCTCGTCAGGATGTCTTACTTAGCTACCTCTTACAGAAGTGATCGCCTGACGCAAAGGTCTTAGTATGTGGGAATGTATTAGCCTTGCCTTCTATGAAGTCTTATTTTGCTCTCTCGAGTAGAGGTTCTTGCCTTGCAGAGAGGTCTTTTGCCTCTTGTAAGGTCTTATAGTGTCTCACAAAGAGGTTTTATCAAGCCTTGTAAAAGGTTTTTAGATGCTTCCTGTAAGGTCTTATTCAATCCTTTAGGGAGACTTTAGGTACCTTTTTAGAGGTCTTCGGTGCACCTCGTGAAGAGGTCTTTGAGTTTGCTTCCTATAAGGTCTATAAAACCTTGCGTGAAGGTCTTACCCAGCCTTTTAAAGATACTATAGGTGCCTCGCAAAAAAGTCTTTGAAGTTGCTTCCTATAAGGTCTTACAGAACCTTACACGAAGGACATGTCTAGCCTTTTAAGGAGATTTTAGGCACCTCATTAGAGGTCTTTGATGTTCCTCACAAAGAGGTCTTATGAAATTTGTCTTATGGAAGGTATTATAAGCGTCGCACAAAGGTCTTACCACACCTTGAAAGAGAACTTATTTGTCTCGTGGACTTTCGCCTAAGGTACACTTAGTCTTATGATTGCCTCTAATAGGACTTGTGCCCTAGACAGATCTAGGTCTTATTTGGGTTTGTGATCAAACGAATTTTTTGCCTCGTGGTTTTTCGCCTAGCCGAAGCTAGGTCTTATGGTGCCTTTAGGAAGGTTATACTGCCTCGCGGACTTTCACCTAGAGTTCACTAGGTCTTTATTAACTTTATCTCACAAATATGTTTTCATATTTTCAATGGTGCTTAAAGCATAGGGGACTCCTAACGAGAATTTTTGTGATTCTCTAACTTTTGGCACCCCTTCTCAATGAGTTTAGGCTTAATTGGGTTGAACCTCGGCTGCCAAGTTCACCATAATGACCCTAGAAGTTTCCTTTTTTAGGTTTCTCCTAATTTTCTTAGCATAGGTTTCTTGCCTCCATCCTTAGGCCTTTTCCCCTTGGTACTCTAGCGTCTATGTGCATGCAGTACCTAGGGATACTGGCAGAAGGGTCAACAAGAGTAGAGCTTACTAAGGTTATTTAAGCTCTCCAATACCTTTTTCCAAGGAAAAGCTTCTTGGAAGCTATTTGTACTCTCTTATTTTTCTTATCGACTACGTCTTGTAATACCCTAAACCCCTTTAGACCTATTTATGCACTATGCTTGAAATTGAACCATGTTGTGCATGACATGTGTATGAGTTTGATTAATGAATGATTAGTGTTAAATCTTTTAATATTGAATAGTTAAATTGATTTACATAAATCATGGTAATAGTATGTGATTCATTTGCTAAAATATGTGAATTAGAGTTAAGAACTATTTAATAGATGTGTATGTGTGATGTGGGCCCCATCATCTCATGTGGCCCCAACCATATCGTATGGGCCCCACCACCATATGTGGGTCGGCCATTACCTAATTAAGATGGTCTTGATATACTTTTTATTCTACAAACTTATTTTTACTATAGGTAAAATTAGAGCGCGAGTCCCACTTTTTACTTCGTAGGCCCTACTTTTCACCATTCACTCTAGAAAGTCTAAAATATCCTTTCATCTACATTAAAAAAAAAAAAAAATTGTTATCTACCCTCTACCTAAAAGAAACATAAATCCCTATCCTATAAGCATCCATTTAGCTAAATAACAAAATTCAATTAGCAAACAAACAAATTCACAAACTTACCAATTAGCAAACCAACAAACTACTTCCACCTTCCACCCATCCCTCTCATCTTTTTCCCATTTATATCACTTAACTTATTCTTCTTCATTTCTATTCACCTAGAGAAAAGAAGAACAAGAACTCTCTCATTCTTCCTCCTCCATTTTCTGCCACCATTAGAGAATTAAGGGGAAGAAGAATTTTAAGGTAAGTTATTCATCAAATCTCTTCATTTTCTTTTTCTGAATATGATTCTTGACTTACCTTCCTTAAATGTTCTCAATTTTCTATTCTTTTATTCTCTTTGTATTCAACCTATCTAGGAAACCAAGATGAAGAGGAAACTAAAGGTAATGTCTTCATCAAACTTCTTCCTTTCCTTGTACTAAGCATGAATCTTGAGTTACTTTTCAAGTATGCTTTCAAATGCTTTCTCTTTTCCTCTCTAAAGAATTCGGCCAACATAAGATTCTTGAAGGAAATTTTATTAATTTAAATCCATGTTAAATATGAGCTTTTTTGTGCTTGAATTAGAAATTTAAATCAACCAATGTCTCATTGTATGAATAAATTGAAACCTAGGGTTCAATTAGCTATTTTTTTGCCATAATAGTGTTTGATTGAACAAAAACTTACACGAATTATATTGTGACCTTAAAAACATAATTAGTAAAAGTATAAAACATGAAAGTTGTATATGTGTATGTCTTATATATATCTTTAAAATTTTAGATCATTTGAAGTATATTTGATTGGGTAAATAGACTTAAAAACACAGACTGTCAGATTGTGCTCTGTGCATGATAGAATACAAATAGCTACTGTAATTTATTTAATTCATAGGGTAAATGAATTTTATTTTGCATTAAATTTGGTATTCAAGTTTATATGCATATTAACTAAGTTTTCTAAAAATTTCATATCAAAATAATATGATTTGGTATGGTAAATAGGTAGCTTAATATAAACTGCTCAAGTTGTCCAGCAAGATGACAGTCCGAGATTGACTCTCCAATTTGAGGACCTTAGGGTAAGATTTAGACAGAATACAAAACATAATAAATAATCCCTTATATGCTTATCTTATGTCTATAAAAAAAAATTTCCATTGGATGTGTACATTTTGAGTTGCAATAAAAAAAAATGAAGTAAGGTTAGTCTGCCCCTGCACAGGAACATGACAGACTTTGATAAATGTCTGATAATTTTGTAGACCATATTTTAAGTTTAATTTTAGATATTTTGTAATATTATATGTCTATTTTAATATAAAAAAAAATAATCAAGTCATTTGGATTAGTATAACATGAAATATGGCAGAAACAGTGTTGTAAGGTCAAACTTGTTAAATAGATGATATATAAGAGTATAATACTTTAGTATCACCATTTTTTATCAAATGAATTCTCTATATGTCTATATGATAAATGGTAATTGATGAGTATGTGATAAAATTGAATATGTGAATTTGCAAACCCCAACCCTACATGAAGGTGTCATTTGGCCAAAAGGGAAAAATGTGCTAATGAATGTATTTCAAGTGAAATTGATTGATTAGAAAATTACGATTAAGTGTTAGTGTATAGGAATTAGATTAAATTACTTTGATTCTCTAAGTGTCAAAGTACAATGTGAATTGAAATATGATAATTAATTGTAGAGAACAAGAGTAACAATGACAAGGAAATTGCTCGTGAAGTTTAAAAGCATCAGCTTTGTTTACGCTATCTAAATAGGAGCTAAGGAGTAAAGGTGAGTAAATGATATGCTAATATAATATGGGCATCCATAAATACCCATATGAGAATTGTTGAAATCCTAGCAATTATCCTTCCATTGTACATTTCATGTCTAAAATGATATTCTAAATTGCTAAGCTAGGATTAATTATTAAAGGCCTTCGGCCTATTACCAATTGATAATTGCATATTTCTATTGGAAACCATTGATACCTAAATTATTGTATGAGATTATCATTGAAATCCTATTGGATTGTTGAGGCATATTTCCTTTCATATATGCCATATTGTATAATTTTTGAGATATATTGTATATATGTGAAACCTTTGAAAGTAGAAATCTCCAACTGATGTGGGGTTATATATCGGATCTTTTGCACAATGGTAAAAAGCCTGCGAATAGGGTTAACGTATCCAGACCTTAGCTAGAAAGGGTTTAAAGGTCCTAGCCGTGAGACCTGATCAGTTTTATGCTTTTTATGTGATGTGAACATAATAAGTAAGGCAACAGCCTCTACTTTATTTACTTATATGTGGGAAACAATCTGCTTCCGAACTTCATGATTTCTGCTAAATTATTAAATGAGCCATCCTTATTCATGAGTTACTTATACATTAATATTTATTCACTTTATATCCCAATTGTGCCCATATGCATATTATATTAGTATATCATCTGCTCACTGAGTTTATCTCACCCCGTAGTTGTTTATTATTTTCAGGGAATTAAAAGACTCGGCAAGGTAGTTCTAAGTATTCTTCTTCACTTGGAACTTGCTAAGTTAATTGGTAAAATATATTACATTACTCTTATATGGTTATGTATATTGAGGTTCTCCAACATTATAGAGCTTCATGGTCATTTTTGGATTGTAATAATTAATAAGTGCCATATGAATTGCATTAACTAGTAAATATGATAATCATATTTATGTTTAATATTGGAGATGATAGATAATATGTAATAATAATTAAATACCGAATTAGCATATTATGAGTATATAATTGTTGAGCAACGAGTATATAAATGGTATCTGAAAAGTATACTATTGGTATATGATAAGTATATGAATGGTATATGAATTAGTACAAGACGAATACATGAATAGTATATGTGAGGTATATGTATGTGACTGATATTGCAGGCTATAATCTTGGGATAATGTATATTAAGTAGTGAGTTTAGCGAAATATTGAATATAGAGGTTCTATGGGTTTAGGTGACTTTATGTCTCCTTATGTCCTAGGATAGTCATATCTCAGAAGTTGGGATGTGACACCCCCATTCTAAGTGATTTGTGGGAAGGAAATTTGTGCTCTTGTGGACATTGAGATGCCTTACACCCACAAACATGGTCCCTACAAACGGTGCCAATCCCTGATGGGGATTTCCCTAGCGTGTCCCGGGCCTTGAGGCCACCCATCTGACGGGACATAAAGTTAGAGGTGCTGGACCTAAGCAACTAGAGTTTGGATTACTCTGTCGTTGGGCCTATGGCTTGCATGAGAAAGAAAAGGGAGAGAAAATAAGCATTAAAGGGCCAAGCCTAAGGCCTGGCATAAGCCTTCTGATGCTTAAGTCAATAACTGCTTTTACAGAGTTAAAGGCTTAGGGAAGTGAGTGGGTTTAGAGAGATATTATATTACTTTCCTTGTTTGAGTGTTTGGCTCTAGCTTTGAATTGATCGACCTTCTCCTTTAGGAATGAAGGAAAGGTTGTATTTCTCTACTTTCCACCTTGGGGATTCGAGTGAGTGAGCGATGTGGCCACTTCTGATTGAGGGGTATTGGTTATATCATACTATAGTTGGACAGTGGAATGATGTACCTACACCATTGGCTGTCAAGAGCCTTGTGTTGAGATGACTCGAATTTAATTTCTTGAAAGTGCTAAGGATTGCATATTTGAGAAGTTTGGAAAGAGATGTCGAGATGTGGCATGTCGATGAGGCCTTAGGCCTAATAATGTTAATGGTTTGGGCCTAGCAGTCTTAGTGAGATTAAACTTGTTGTTTATAGCATTTAGCTCTGTCTTGAACATGGTCGGAATGATCCATTTTGGTGTAGCTATTTTTAGTCTTTTTGCCATTATTAACTAATTAAACTAATACATATAAAGAAATTAAAATGCAAAACTCAAATATAGTAACAGAAAGTATAAGATATACTTGCCTCTGCAATCTGCTGGTAAAATGCTTCACAATCTTCAACACCTTTAATTCGCTCTAAAATATTGCTCTATTCGAGAATCAAATGAATTATGACAACTGAAAACTCACAATTTTTCTTCCCTCCCCTACATTGATAGAAAAGAGAAGGAAAAAACAAAGATGAAAGAAAATGCTTGCTGCAAAATTGAGTCTTTTTGGCTCCAAAAATGTTATTGTTCAATGAGGTGTATGTTTGTCTTTTTATTTACAATTAATGGAAAATACTCACTTCATGGACGGAACGACTATTTTGTCATTGAACAAAATTGTAAAGGACAATTTAATATATTTTAAAAAATATAGAAATGCATTAGTAATTATTGTCTAAATTCAGAGACTAAGAGGATGTTGTTTGAGGCTAAAAAAGTATTTTTAAAATTTTTTTTATTTAATTGATTATTTTTTATAAATTAATTTTTCAAATTTATTTATGAGAAAAGTATCAATTTAATTGTTTTTGAAAAAAAAAATTAAAAAAAATATAAATTTTTTTTTGTTGAAAATGGATTTTTTTTTAACACAATCTCAAACTGCCCTAAATAATAATTTGCCTTGACATTTTTATTCTATTATTTCACCCAATCAATAGTAAGTATTTCAATTTGGCAAAAAAAAAAAAAAATAGGAAGTATTTCAACATTTGTGATCCAATGATTAATGTCCACGTGTACACGGTGTAACAGGTAGAACAAAACGCTAACATTGTAGATTTACTTGTTTTTGAGCATTGATTCAAAGTTATAAAATCAGTTGCTTTACTGGGAATTTTCCTTTTAGATTCCTTCCTTCTCAAGATCATTCGCTACACTCTGTTTTGCTAGTGTATAAACTAATAAAACCTATGTTTATAATCGCCAAGTGAAACCTTTTTCTTTCTTCAATATTACTCCAATCAACGACGACCCTTTTCAACTATTGATTCAAGTTTCTTGTTTTTTCGTTTCTTGAATTTATACTCTCTGTAAAACCAGGAAAATGGGGGGTGTGGGTATTTCAATCTTGGTGGGATTTCAAGCAACAGTACTATTCATCTTCTTTGCATACCTTAGAACCCTTGGTTTCATGTTATTGGCTATACCATTCTTGTATGCTTCGTTGGTATCTTTACTAGTATCTTTAGCTTCTCACCCATTTATCAATCTCCCTATGCTTTTAGGGAAAAACCCAGATGGGAGTTTCCCACTTTGGTCAATTATCATGTTCAGTCCATACTTGATCTTGGTTAGAATCTTTTCATTACTGCGCAGATTGATTAGTGGAGAAGAGCCTTATAGTGAGATTTGCGAGGGGGTTTATGTTGGTGGGTGGCCTTATTCTCCTGATAAATTGCCACCTGGTGACCCTGCTATTATAGATTGCACTTGTGAATTTCCCAGAAAATCTGAGTTTAAAGGGCACTCTTATTTATGTGTCCCAACTTGGGATACAAGGGCTCCTCAGCCAGGGGAGATTGAATCGGCTGTGAAGTGGGCTTGCCGGAAGAGAGCTCAGAATAAGCCAGTCTTCATCCACTGTGCATATGGTATGAAATTGAAATTTTTTTTTTTAGGCTGTTTTGACATTTACATATGCTGGTGGCAGTGGTATGTGCTTTTTGCTTGTTTACTGTTGTTTTGGTTGTTAATTGCTGGTATGAATTATATGGTATTTTTACAATTTGATTGATTTTTGTTGTACTTTGGTAATCTAATTTTGCTATGCATTTTATACTTGCAAAATAGTTTTATTCAAATTCTGAAAGTATTGGTGTGGTGAAGTATTCAGCTTTTAGGTACATTGTTCAATAATTTGATTACAATCAAGTATCTCTTGATAAATGAAGAAAATTTATTAAAAATCAATCCTTTTTCTTGACATTGTTCAACAATTTGTAGGATTATTATGCCATGTAATTTAGAAGAAACTGTATTCTCATCACAAATTAAAGGGGGGTCTCCATTTTGTTTATCTAGGATCTGATTTTTCTGTTTAATAAATGTTGCTGGGTCTTAAGCTACTATAACTACCTTAAGCACATTCTAAGTAGCTTATCCTCTTGCTTAAAATCCCAGCTTTAGTTATACATGCTCTTTTTGCTGGATCTATTTGTCTTCTGTTTTTTTTTTTAGCAGCAGCCATTTTATGCAAAAGAAGTGTAAAACATACATCCACAGTTAGATCACTCCTCCCAGCCCAGGACCCCTCGCTTGTGTCATTCTTTCCTCATGGGAAAAAACACAACACCAAAATTTGAGATTTTCAAATAGCAATCCGCAGTCTTGAATTATGAAAAGAATAATGTGAACTTGATAATTCCTTTCCTCTTTGCCAGCAGAAGAACTAAAATTTATATTTGTATCCTTTTGCCTATAATATTAATGTTTTTTTAAGAATGATTAAAGTCAAATATCGAATATATTAGCCCTCATCTTCACTTGTAATTTCAACTTGTTCATGCTTATCATCATTCTTTTTCTTCAGCATTCTCACTTTGATGTATTAACCTATTTCTTTCACTTGAAATGCTTCTTGCTCCTCCTGGACTTAAACGGTTAGCAAATCACCACTTATTTTCTCAAATATCCAAGCTCCTATCTTTATAATTTTTGTAGATTATTGTGTTCTTTCTCTTGGATGGAATATTAGGAATTAGTGTATAAACTTTTTTCGTAATAAATTGCAGCTCTTGATCTTAGTGCATGAATCTCAAGACATTAAGTTGCTCTAATGCTTGTAATGAAAAATTAGGATATGGCTATTTAAAATTCGAGTTCATGAAATTCCCTGATTCATCATCATATTAGAGTGCACTTGCAAATCATCTTGTATTAGAAAATGAATGGTCATTTGGAAACAATCATCATAGACATAATGCTCCAAAGAATAAGTTCTAGCTAAATTTGTACTATTTCAAGTGTTGGAGTAAAATCCTAATGACATTTGGATTTTCTTGATTGCTCTATAAATCCATAAAGAATAAAGATATGATACAGCATGTTTTCCACTAGAGCTAGCTTATCTGATGCAATTTTAGGAGAATCTGATTTATCTCCTAGACTGGCCTTAGTTTAATTTCCTGACCATATGACTCAGCTCCATATCTTATGAAGAAATACTTGTTCTCTCTCTCTCTCTCTCTCACTCATTCTCTTCTGGATCTTTTTCTTCTCCGGATTGTACTATTCTATTCAAGATATAAGATAGAAAGATCCAAATAAAACTCCTAAATTGTAAAATCTATGAGCAAAATCTAAATAATCAAAATAAATAATAAATGGATATAATTCCTAAACATCCTTTGCCTTGTTTGGATTAAAAAAGAAAAAAGAAAAAACATCTAAGGATGGTTTGCTCTTTCTTTGTGTTGGCTGTTGTCAAATTTTGTTTGTACCCTTGCCAAAGATTAATCAAATAATGGTTACATGCTTCCTCAGGTCATGGAAGAAGTGTTGCTGTGATGTGTGCTTTATTAGTGGCTCTAGGTGTAGTAGAAGATTGGAAAATGGCCGAGAAGTTCATCAAAGAAAAGCGACCTTATATTCAGATGAACGCTCTCCACCGCAAAGCATTGGAAGAATGGTCAAGACACCGGCTATCTTCTCCCAGCCTCCCAGGAGGAATGAGGCAGTGAATCTAAGTTCTGTAATTATGTCAAGTTCCTCTGGACGACACTTTCTTATAGGCCAGAAATCAAGGTGATTAACATTCTTAGTTATGCTCCAGTTTTCTCATGTATTGACTCAATTATGATTAGTTATACATGGCTATTTCTTGTTACCTTTAATGTTGATTCAATTATGATTCCATGTTTTGGGATAGGCCTTGATGAAATTTGGCGAATTTAGGATCGTCGATAGTTTATTTGTTTCTTATAGATCAGCTACACCTTACCTGCCCCAGTTCAGACCTAAAAACACAAAATCTCAAAACCTGTATGACAAAAAGCCATCATATCTGGTGATTATAACTTCAATAATTGAGGATGACCTTAACTCTTAATAAACCAGGTAGAGTTGCAAATGAAAAGGCGAATTTCAACTAGATATGCCAAACCATTTTGCATTGGTATTTGCTTTTCAAGAGAATCCTTAATTGGAGTCTAGATGCTGTATCTTTACATCAGTGAAATATAACATCTTATTTTTCAGCTGAGAGGCTAAACCCCAGTGAAGAAAGAATAATTGCAACTGTCCTCTACATCCTCATTAAGCTAACACCCACTTGGCTCATTCTTCAGTTTTCTATGAGCTGAAGACACCCATTGCAATATAGAAATCTGATTTATTGGAGTTTTTTCAGTGGGACAATTTTGTTTCCATTCTTTCTGATTGAAAAAGCTCAACTCATTGGCAAAACCAAATATGGTTAAACACCTTCAGCGATTCAGTTTTGTTTAAGCACTGTAGCAGTTGAGATAGCTACCATCTGTCTAATAAACTTAAACCACTACTTGCATGGGGAATAGTTGGTCAATAAAAGCATTCCATTCCGCCTCATTTGATAATGTAAACTCTGCATAGCATCTGTCAGGCCGATGCCTTCATGTTGAGTTCTGCAATTAATCTGCACAAAGCAATAGTTACGTAAAACAAAACCAATGTCAACTCATCAAATCAACAATATCTATCAAATAAATTAAGCCATCAATGATGCTACAAACTGCATAACTACTGCAGTCTTCGTATTTGGAATTGAAGGATCAAGGATCAAATCAACAATATCTGCTGAGATACCCACTCCATCTACAAATGAGTTGAGCAAAGCTGAATATTGGCTGGTTCAAATTTTTGTTATAAGTTTGAAAAAGAAGCATACCAACTTTAACTGCTATACTTACCTGGATGGGGTCAATGGGTGATCAAGAAGGCCCATGGCCTAGGTTAGTGACCCCGTGGCGTGTCGGAGAAGCGCTGGCCTAAGGTCTCACCAAGCAGGAGAGCCCCCATCATAATTTGTGGCAGTGGGGCTTTCGCAATTCGCACAGCCCCTATTTGAAGATTTAAAAAAAAAAAAAAAACCTTTAACTGCTAACTACTTCAGAATTAGCTTAAGCTTGATCTAGTATAGGTGTATAACTAAACAAACCAACTCCTTTATTCAACCTGGAACATATATACCTTTAAAATACAACCCATACACAATATTATGAAAGGTGAAATTGTTACCTAGTTGCAATATAAGAAAACTCCTGAAATTTTAATATATGGATCTATCCTTGGAACCAAAAAAAGAAAACGGAAGAACAGTGGTGGAAAGTAAAGAAATAAAATTCTTCTTTAATAAAAACAATTATCCTTATTTTGTTTTCATTAAAAGTGCTTGATAAATACATCCAAGTCTGTTCTGTATATATCCATGCAGTGACTGATAACTAATGCAAACAACAATGCTAGTAACCATGCTAACATGGACAAAACCAACTGCAAAATACAGAGCAACAAAACACCTTAAGGTTTAGTTAAAACCTGCAATATTTATGAAAGCCTTTTGGCAGTTGTTTTGTTCACTTCTGATAAGAAAACAAAGGAAAACAAATACATTTAAGACATGGCATTCCTCTCCTGATGAGCCCATAAATGATTTTATTCATTAGCTTGTTAGTGAATGGTTAAGAAGTCTTAATGTTCCACCTTAGGTTGAAAATAAAGCATGAATACATCACTAATATATATAAACGCACACAAATAAGATTTTAGCAAGCCAAACTCTTTCTGAATGGTTTGGTTCATTTGTCACTCTACTCAAAACAGGAACACTGCCCAGTGAGCCCTGAATTTGTACTATGGTATCAACAGAAATGCAGCTTGATCGCACCCAACCAAAGTGGCAAAAACAATTCTATGGAAGGTGACAATCCATTAACACCAAATGTCCACTTTCTGTTTTTTCCACCTCAATTGATACACGCATTCCCATTTTAATTAATTCATAACACTACAAAGGACAACAAACAACTTCTAAGAATTCTCATGCAATAAGCTGATCAAAATCTTTCATGAACTGCATACCATGTTACACAAACATTTTAAATAACTCCATTCAACTCTATTCAATTTCAATAATTATTTACACAGTTTCTTTTCTTCTGTATTTTCACCTACTATATTTCATTATCTGGGTAAGGACCTTATTTCACTTTCATTTGATGGCAAATGCCTCCCCCATTTCCCACATGAAAATACCCCCTTTGTAACTGCACTGGTTCAACTTCACTTAGAACAATATAGAGGCAAATGATTATATTTAAGGTTGCTCGAAACATCTATCTTTGCAACATTATAAGGATACAGACTATTCACCATTCGGTAAACAAATATTCAGTCTGAGCAGCTTGCTGTGATGTCAATGCATCTTTATAATAAGAGAGAAATTATCAATAAAAGAAACTGCATGTGCAATAATCCACTCTACAAATCCAGATTTAGGCAGAACACTAGGGCTTAAACTATGCATTATCTTTTTCTTATTTAGAGCAGAGAACTATGAAATGTTGTACATATAAAACTCTTGAACACAGAATATCTACAATATTGCATGCCCATAAAAGTTTATATTATCATAAAATACACTAAACCTATACATTTAAAAATAAGTGAAGCAAAGAAAGAAATACTAACTCCTTGAGCTATCATTGACCACGCCCCTTTTTTGTTTTTGCACATGATATTGTTTGGGTAATCTTAAAATGCTCCAAAACAATACACGATTGCCATGAGAGTGAAACCATCAGCAAGTCAGTTACAATTCTTAACTACCACCACGTTTAGTAGCTTGTGCACTACTTGTTGTCATAAAGGACTCTCCACAACCACATTGCCCTTTAGAGTTAGGATTGATGAAAATGAATTCAGATCTGCACAAAATGCAATTTAAAATCCTAGTAACAATCAAATCCTCAAAAAATACATAGGGAACTTACACGTCAACTGAAGACAAATTTTCACTACAGTAGAATGAAATTTTGGAAAAACATTACTAAATTAGAAGTCCAAGCTTTCTGCTTATGATTATAGTGCAAGGCATTGAATCATGTTCGTATGATAATAATGAGGGGACCTCAAACATTTCCTCAAAGCTATAGACTTGTACATGGGCCGGCCTAGGTTTGAAAATTGTTAAATTTTTCAAAAGCCTGACCGTAATTTCTTCACTAATTGCGGCTCACGAACAGGTCTAGGTGAAACTAATGTCATCTCAAGTGCAAATCAATAGCACAAAATAGACACAATCTATACAAAATCGATGCTTGAGAGTTGAGAGAAACCATAGAATAAAAATTACCGGAGCTTGTCATCTACGAAATCCATCTTGGTTCCTATAACATGCATAAGGGCCTTAGGATCAATCAGTATCTTCACACCTTTGTCTTCAACCAATTCATCGAACTTTCCTTTCTCATCTGCAATGTTTCAATTTCAAAATAAAAACAAATCTAAGCCAATTAATCCCATTTTCTGTACAATAACACACATCCCTAATTCACTAATATACAATACAAGCATAGAATTCAATTTTATCCAGAGTTTCACAGAATCGATATTTTCCACTAAGAAATATAAGTTTCTATTTGGGCTAATAAGTCTAACCTGCGTAATTAAGGGTGTATGATAGGCCGTTACAGCCGCGAGCTTTGACGCCCAGCCGAAGGAAAGGGTGTTGGCGCTGCTGCAAAAGGTGGCGTATTCTAGAGGCTGCCGTGTCCGTTAGGCTTAGGGCTTGTCGTGGGGCCGTTGGTCCTACCTTCTCCGCCGCTGCCGCCAAAATTTTAGAGGCTGCCATTTTCCCCTCTGTTCAAAAATGGAAAGTTGTAAGAATAAAATTTGCCAAAATTCAGTTTTTAGTTTGTTTTAGCAAATGAATCCATTATCTGGAATCCTCTAGTTCTTAATTTGGCAAATGAATTTTCGGTATTTTGCCTAAATGAAATTTATTTTATAATTACCAAAATATTTTGGTTCTGAATTTTTCTCCTATTTTTTTTTTTTTTTTTGGATAGGAAAAATTTTTCTCCTAGTTAAGCCAAGCAAGCAACTACTGAGATTAATTAACTATATTGTTTGAGAAATTAACTAATTAGTATCTCAATTTTAGTTTTAGTTCCGTCAGACTATTTAGTCATTCTATCTAGTTTTTATATTTTTTTTCGTTAAATTTATTAAAAATATTAAAATGTTATTGTATATATAAAACATATAATTTTAATTTTATTATTTAAAAATAAAAAAAAATTCAAATTAATAAAATTATAAAATTATATAATAATCATTTAATTATATAATTTATTAATATAAATATTTATTATATTATAATTATATAATAATAAATAATTTTATAATTTGATGATATTAAATATAATTATTATATAATTATATAAATATTATTTCACTTTTATTAATTTGATTTTTAAATAATAAAATTAAAATTATATTTATTATATATACAAGGGTATTTTAGTCATTTTCTATAAATTTAATAGAAAAAAGCACAAAAACTAGACGGAATGACTAAATAGTATGACATAACCAAAACTGAATGATTAATTAGTTAGTTTCTAAAAAAAATAAGAACGAATTAGTTAATTAAGTCAAATCTCAAGAACTAAATATAATTTGTTTTTTTTTTTTTTTTTAGCACAACGACATTATTTATCCATTTATTTTTTTAAAATTTTAATTTAATTTGGGTTTTATTTCTTTAAGACATTACCATCTTAAAGACCGCACTAATCACTCAATCAAATACTCTTTGATATTATTTATTCACATATAATTTTATAATTTATGATTTAGATACTTAAAAAATATTAGTTGATACATGATATTTTATAGTAAATAACACAAAAATAAAATAAAATTATAAATAACAAATAAATATAAATATATTAAAATTAAGGAAAATATATATGTTAAATAATTTTGTGAAATTATTTAGATTAATAAAAATAAATCTATTTCATTTTAAAATTTTAGAATTCATATTTATATTGGGAAAGAGTATTTATTGTAATTAATAAGAATTTTTAAATGTACACAAATTATTTTTAAAGTATTAATTAAACGAAGGCCTAATTACTTAAAAATCCATGAATTTTCTACATTTTTTTTTAGATTATCCAAAACTTTCAACTTTCACAAAACAATTCCTATACAATCAAATTTTCTTCTATTATAGCAATCCGGTGATTTTGAAATGAAAATCTGGCAAACCATGCATACGTGGCACCGGAGGCTAATTTATTAAAAAAAAACAAAAGTCAGGCCATGTCAGCGCTGACTAATTCTCACTCATTAAAACTCACCGTTTTGTCCTTAATCCCTCATTCCTCTTCCTTCTTCTTCCTTTCATTGAAATCCTCCCCATTCCTACCAATTACATCAACCTCATTACTCCTAACATTCTCTCCCCTACTCCTCTTCGTACCAACATCATTCTCTCCTACAAGACCCTTATCAAAAAGATTCAAACCATTACAAACCCTTATAGTTTCAGGGCCTACCCTTCTTCAAGGTAGCATTAAAAGCTCATCACTAGCCCTCTTCTTCTCCTTTGACCCAAAAATCTTTTGTGAACCAGAAGAACCCACCCCTCCCACAACATAATTGCCTTTTTTTCTCACAATCAAACAACCTGAAGAGCTCTTATTCTTCACCATAAACCCTGATGGGTCACCAGATCTTCTCCCTTCTTCCATACACACAACCAAAAACACCCAACTCCTCCCACCCCCCACCCCACCCTAAACTTTTAAAATTCCATTGAAAATCATCGCAAATGGAGCAATAAATTACGCATAAACAAATTTTAAAATCCTAAATCAAAATATTGAAACGCGATCGAAAAAACATTAAATCAAACAAACAATAGTACCTCAGCGGGTTTCGTTTTGCAGCAATCCAACGGCGTGCATAACCGATTGATGATGCAACTTTCTAACGAAGAAAGCGAGGGAGAGGGAGAGAGAGAGAGAAAAGGGGAGAGAGGGTTAGGGACGAAGAGAGATAAACAATTTTTTTTTCTTTTTATGTTTGTATTGTAAATAGCCCAAAATATAAACAGTAAGTCAATATACCATTGGCCTTTGTTACTATTATTTTCTTTTTCCCCTTCTTTTTTCGTATTTACCTTCTTCTTCCATCCTGATAGCCGTCGCCATGATTGAGGATGCAAAACTCGAGCAATAAGTTAGTTTACAGATTGTGGGCTGTGGCGGGAGAGGGAGTGAAACGCGTGGCTCATAATTCTTTAAATTTGAAGGACCGCCCTAATTCAGAAGGAAGACGAAGGAAAGAGAATGAAAGAAGAAATAAGAGGAATGAGGGATTAAGGACAAAACGGTGAATTTTAATGAGTGGGTGCGACTGACTTTTTCTTTTTTCTTTTAATAAATTAGCCTCTAGTGTCACGTATACATAGTTTGCTAGATTTTGATTTCAAAATTGTTGGATTGCTATAATCTATGTTGCACGGAAACGGAAACGGAGAAACGAGAAACGGGGAAACGGACACGCGAAAACGGTATTTTCAAAAAATATAGGAAACGAAACGTGGGGGAAACGCGAAAATATAAAAAAAATATGAGGATATATTTATAAATATTAATTTAATTATATACAAAAAATATAATAATTTATAAATATATATTTAATAATTTTAAGTATATATTATAAATATATTTATAAATATATAATTATAAATATATATAAATATATAGTAAAATATATATATATATATATATATATATATATAATAATTAATATAACAATTATTATTATTATTATTATAAGGAAAAATGAAGTTGGGTGTAGGTATTTTTATTTAGGGGTTGATATGAGCAA
>CATKHJ011070544.1:0-24642 GCA_949750685.1 Vernicia montana
ATGCTAGGAGCCAGCTTTCCAACTTCATTCACTTCCTACAAAAACAAAGTAAAAACCTTCCTCAAACCTAACACAAATGAAATGATATGATTTAAACTAAATGGCCATGAAATTGCTCAAATTACACCTAAAATGATTAATTTTACATGACAAATAAGTGAACAATTATGAAACAAACAGTGCATTTTACGCTCCATCTTACCTTAACGAGTGTGTTTTACGCTCCATCTTGCTTTCTTCTTCTTCCTTTTTTTTTACTTACTTTTTTTCTTTAAATACCCCATTACTACTTTATTATTTCCTATATCATATCACCACAAATTTTAGGTTTCTATAAGCTAACCACAATAATTATGAAAGGTAAATAATTATCCAACTTAAATGTTCATCTCAACAAACCTACTCTAACCAAGTTTAGCATATAAAGATTCCATTTTATCTTTCAACCTTATTTTCTCTAAAGCATGGTTATATAAATATCTAAAAGGATGCATTGAACGCTTGGTTAGAGACACATACCTTTTGCCTTCTTCTTCATTATAAATTGGAAAAGGAGCACCAAATTTGTAGGCAAGATCACTCACCCCCTCCTGCTCCATCCTTGTCTTTCCTTTCCTTGAAGTGGATTTCTTCGCCACAAATTTCACCCTTGTCGCCATTTTTACTTCTTGGAATGGAGTTTATTTGGAATGGGTTAGGTTTAAATGAAAGAAATTTGAGAGATTTGAAGGTAGTTTGTAGGCTTGGGAGTTAGGGTTTTGAAACGGGTAAAGAGAGAAAAGAGAACTTGAAAGGAAAAGGATGAAAGGAAAGGTTCGACATGACTTGATTATTTATTTTATGGGCTCCTTTTCTTTCTTTCTTTTTTAATGAGCATTACTTGCTCTTTCCAGCATTGCAAACGCTATGCTCAGTGCATGCGCGACGGGCTGATCTCTGCCCCAGGTGCGCTTACGACACCTCTGTGCGCCTTCCACAGCTCTGCTATGTAACTCGCAGCAAAGAATCTACTAAAAGGAAATCAATTTAAAAACAAATCAAAAGTAAATAAGTAAAGTAAATAAATAAGAATAAAATCAAATGCCTTGGGTGCTTCCCAAGAAGCTCTAATTTTAGGAAGATAAGTTTGACCTTAGGATATAATTTTCAAAAGACCTCAATAAGGGAAATGACTTATATAGTTCGAGCTACAAGACCTCCATAGTAGAGTTTGCAACGATGCCCATTAACCTTGAAGTTTCCCCCTTTGAATTCTCAAGCTCTAATGCACTATGAGGGAAGACTCGAGTCACCTTGAATGGTCCACTCCATTTTGATTTTAGCTTACCTGGAAATAGCTTCAATCTTGACTTGAACAATTGGACCAAATCTCTTTTTTTGAAGTCTTTCTTGAGGATGTGAGCATTGTACCATCTCTTGGTTTTTTCCTTATAAAGCTTAGCATTCTCATGAGCCAAATGACGAATCTCATCTAGCTTATTTAGGTCTAATGACCTCTTCTCACCAGCAGTTTTTATGTCAAAATTCAAAGTCTTTACTGTCCAATAAGCCCGATGTTCTAACTCCACCGAAAGATGACATGCCTTACCATAAACAAACCTATATGGTGACATACCAATGGGTGTTTTAAAGGCAGTTCTATATGCCCATAAAGCCATCATCAAGCTTGGTTGCCCAATCTTTCCTTGATCCATTGACTGTTTCCTCTAGAATCTTCTTCAACTCCTTATTTTAAACTTCCACTTGGCCACTTGTTTGAGGATGATAGGGTGTAGCTACCGTATGATGAACTCCATATTTCTTGAGAAGAGATTCAATCTTTTTATTACAAAAGTGAGTACCTCCATCACTTATATGGCTCTAGGAATCCCAAACCTTGAAAAGAGCTTCTTTAGGAACTTGATTACCACCTTGGCATCATTAGTAGGAAAAGGCAATTGCTTCAACCCATTTAGAAACATAATCAACCCTAACCGAGATGTATTTGTTCTAATAAGAGGAAGGGAAAGGACCCATAAAGTCGAGTCCCCACACATCAAACAACTCTACCTCTTGAATAGTGGTAAGTGGCATCTCATTCCTTTTTGAGAGGTTTCCTACTCTTTGGCAACGATCACAATGAGCTATGAAATTCTTAGTGTCTTGAAATAAAGTAGGCCAAAAAAATCCACTTTTTAATATTTGAGCAACTGTCTTTGTGGCTCCAAAGTGTCCCCCATAAGCTGAACTATGGCAATGACTAAGCACATCTAACATCTCTTCCTCAGGCACACACCTCCTAATCAAACCATCTCCATAAATTTTATAAAGGAATGATTCTTCCCATAAATAATGGTTAGCTTCAAACAGAAATCTCTTCCTTTGTTAATAAGAAAGATCGAGAGGCATAATTCCACAAGCTAAATAGTTCGCCACATCTGTATACCAAGGAACACATACCTATTGAATGAGCATAATTGATTCATCAAGAAATAGCTCATTGATCTCTTTCTCATCCTTATACTGGTGCTCAACACCCTCTAATCGAGACAAGTGATCCGCCACTACATTTTATGATCCTTTCTTGTCTTTTTATCTCGATGTCAAATTCTTGGAGAAGCAACACCTAATGAATAAATCGATGCATGGCATCGATCTTAACAAAAAGGTATCTCAAGGTTGCATGGTCGGTGAAGATTATAACCTTTGAACCAATAAGATATGGCTTGAATTTGTCAACCGCGAAGACCACGACTAACATCTCTTTCTCCATTGTTGTGTAATTTAGTTGAGCTCCTGCCAATGTTTGACTTGCATAATAAATCACATGAAGCTTTTTGTCTTTTCACTGCCCTAAAGTACAGCCCACAACTTGATCACTTACATCACACATGATCTCAAATGGAAGAGACTAATTGGGAGAAAAAATAATATGAGCATATATTAGAGCTTCCTTTAACCTGTTAAGAGCATATAAACATTGATCATCAAAGTTAAAAGGAATATCTTTTATCAATGAATTAGTTAGATGTTTAGCGATTAAAGAAAAATCTTTAATGAATCGCCTATAGAACCCCGCATGTCCTAGGAAAGCTCGAACTCCTTGGATTAAAGTTGATGGAGGCGATTTCTCAATCACATCAGTTTTTGCTCTATCAACCTCTATACCCTTGCTTGAAATCTTGTGTCCCAACACTATCCCTTTGTCTACCATAAAGTGATACTTTTCCCAATTTAGCACCAAGTTTGTGTTTTCACACCTCTTAAGCACACAGTCTAAATTTGCAAGGAATTACTCAAAAGAATCATCGAATACAGAGAAGTCATCCATGAAAACCTCTATAATTTCCTCAATCATATCTGAAAAGATAGACATCATACACCTTTGGAAAGTAGTGGGGCATTACACAATCCAAAGGGCATACGCCTATAAGCAAAGGTACCATAAGGACATGTGAAAGTTGTCTTATCTTGGTCTTCTTAAAAGATGAATATCTTATTATAACCTGAATAACCATCAAGAAATCGATAGTGAGTATGGCCTATAATTGTTTCCAACATTTAATCAATGAATGGAAGGGGAAAGCGATCCTTTCTTATTGTTGAATTTAGCTTCCTGTAATCAATGCAAACCTTCCAACCATTAACGTTCTCTTTGAGATGAGTTCTCCCTCTTCACTTTCCACCACCATCATCCCACCTTTCTTGGGTACATATTGAACTGTACTCACCCAAGAGCTATCGGAGATAGGGTAAATGATTCCAGCATCTAATAGCTTCACAATCACCTTCTTGACTACCTCTTTCATATTGGGATTTAATCTTCTTTGTCTCTCGACTGTAGTTCGAAACCCATCCTCCATATGGATTATATGCATGACAATGGAAGGACTAATACCTTTTATGTCAGAGATTTGCCACCTTATAGCCCTTATCCTTCGACTAACCAACTCAACCACCTTCCTTTCTTGGTTTTTTGAGAGTTTGTTTGAAATAATGATTGGCAAAGTCTCTCCCTCTCGCAAGAAAGTGTATCTCAAATGTTTAGGAAGTGGTTTAAGCTCTAATTAGGGTGATTTTTCAATAGATGTTGGGATTAAGTTGTCATCCCTCACCAAAAGTTTGGGTTTAGGGAAAACAATAATGTCATGGTCACTACACTTGGGGAGTGTGCACCACATCCCACTCTCAAAATTTTCATAACCTTCATTCTCTAGTGTAGCGCCCTCTATAGCTGTAACTGGTGCAACAATAACTTCACATCTCTCTGGTACAGTCGCACCAATTGTAGCGACCTCCATACTGGGTTGCTCCTTGCTATGATTTTTTTTTTCACTCTTCTTGCTTGATTTTGGCAATGCATTCTTCAATAACATTAATCTTCATGCAAGTTTCCTCTTCCACGGGATATTTTATGGCCTTGAACATATTAAATTCCACCTTGTCGTTCCCAATCCTCAAAGTGAGTTTCCCTTCATACACATCCACCAAGGCTCGACCGATGTTGAGAAATGGTCACCCAAGGATTAATGAACTATCTTTATCTTCCTTAAAGTCAAGTACTATGAAATCCACTAGAATAACTTGTCCACCTTCACAAGCACATCTTCAATAATACCATATGGCCTTTTAATACAATGATCTGCTAGTTGCAAGAGCATTGAAGTAGACTTCACTTCTCCCAATGCAAGCTTCCTGAAAAGAGACAAAGGAATTAGGTTAATTCCAGCCACAAGATCACATAAACACCTAGGAAATTCAAAATCTCCAACAACATATGGAATTGTGAAACTCCCAAGATCTTTCAATTTAACCGGCATCTTGCTTGTGATGATTAAGCTATAATTTTCTATTAAAGCTATGGTTTGCCCTTCATCCCATTTTCTTTTGTTAGTGATGATGTCTTTTAAGAATTTGGCATATTGAGGCATTTGTGCCAAAGCCTCGGCAAAGGGAATGTTGATTTGCAGCTTCTTGAATATCTCCAAAAATTTGGAGAATTGTTGGCCCACTCGTTGCTTCTTCAACCTTTGAGGGAATGGAAGCTTTGGCATATAAGAAGGAGGAAGATTCTTGGATTGTTGATCTATTTCCTCTTGTTGTGTGTCCTTCATGTTGTCACTAGCTTCTTCCTCATCTTTCTTTTCTCATTGCCTCACTATTGGCGATGCCAACTCTTTACCACTTCGCAAAGTGATAGCTTTCAACTGTTCCCTTGGATTTGACTCAGTGTTGCTTGGAAGATTGCCTTGAAAGTGCTTTACTAAGCTGTCCCACCTATACCTCTAAGTTGTGAATGGATGACACATAATTCTTTGCAATTTGATCAAATTTTGTTTTCATTCTCCGCTAATTTTCATCTTGGGTAGTCATCTTGCTATTCAAAGCTTCTATAAATTTATCCATCTTGGACTCAAAAGTTGTTATCCTATCTTATGGTGGTTATTGAAATCCAGGTGGTCCTTATTGCTTTGCCATGTTGTTAAAATTCGAGTTCCCAATATTATTACCACCCCAAGAGAAATTATGATGATTTCTCCACCCTGGATTATAGATATTAGAGTGAGGATTGTTGCTTGGCCTACCTTAGGACTGATTTCCCATATAATTCACTTGTTTAATTTGATTTCTAGCTGTAATATTAAAGTTGGCCATGTAACAATCATTACTGACATGTCCCAACTCACCACAAAAGTCACAACCACTTCGAATTGCAGCAATAGAGTTTGGAGTAACATTCAACGTACCAAGTTGCTTTAATAGATTGACAACTTATGCTTATAAGGATGTTAATTGGTCTAAAGCTTATACTTCTCTTTGATCCTTCAATTGTGGTTGCTTGAGACGCTCTGTTGGCCATAAACAATTGTTTGTAACCATCTCCTCTAAAGGTCAAACTCACCATCGGTCGTCTTCCTCATTAATGACCCTCCATCTGCTGCTCAATGGTGCTTCTTGTATAAGAATTGCACCCATTGTAGAAGGTCTGAATCAATAATTTGTTAGGTAGATGATGATGTGGGCAACTCCTTTGAAGTTTCTTAAACAACTCACATACTTCATACAATGATTCCCCTTAAGTTGCTAAAAATTTGTGATATCCTTAATAATCCTTATTGTATTTGCTAAAGGAAAGTACTTTGCAAAGAATGCTTGAGTGAGTTGATCCCAAGTAGTGATTGATCTCGATGAAAGCAAGTTTAACCATGACTTTGCCTTATCCTTCAAAGTGAAAGGGAATAGTCTAAGTCTTACCGCATCATCTGAAACTTCATTGTACTTGAAGGTATCACAGATTTCTAAGAAATTGGCGATATGAGCATTAGGGTCCTCATTAGCCAATCCATAGAATTGCACACTTGATTAAAGCATTTGGAGTAAAGTTGGCTTAATTTCAAAATTGTTTGCATTCACCCTTGGCCTAAGAATACCCTGTTGTGCGCCATTCAAATCTGGCATAAAGAACTCCAACAAAGTTCTCTCATTCCCTTGTTGGTTACCTGGCCGACCTTGATCCTCAACTTTATTATCTCTTAGAAGTCCCCATGTATCATCTGCCATCTTAGCTGCTTGTTGTTTTGATTTTTTGATTTCTCTATCAAATTTAGTAATTTCAGGTATGTAAGGTTCGAATGGAGGTTTCGTACTTCGAGTCTTGGGCATACACCAAAATCAACACCTAAAATCGCACAAATAAAACAAAAAAATTTAACACAAAAATTAAAGAAAAAGATAAAGTTTTGCCTTAAATCAAACAAAATTAAATCGATTATAGTGTTAAATCACTTTAACCCCGACAAAGAGGCAACTATTTGTAAAATATCATCAATCAAACCAATAATTCAATTAACCAAATTCATAAAATTAAAATGTTTCATTTACTCAAATTTTAAAGACTAAAATTTACAATATGGTATAAGTACAATGGTTCAAGGACCTTTTAACCTTTCAATTAACACTAAATATATTTTTTCTTTCACTTTTGATTTGGGATATAATTACAATAATCTTTAAAGGTTAGAGTTTCATTGCTGCAATTTTAGGCAGTTGATATTGGTACTCATGAATAGTGTATGACACTCCCCTTCCTAATTTTATTAATTAAGTGGACAATCTTACTCTTGTTGTATTTTACACTTTCTTTTATCTATAACATTTGTCTTTTCTTGACTCTTATAAGGAAAGAGAGAGAAAGATCTTCACTTTGATTCCCTACCTTTAGCAATTAAGGGTTGAGTTCGTTCAACTCCCACAAGCTAAAAGATAATATTAAATTCTCATTATTAAAATCCGTGGGCATGTACACATGTGAGGCTTATAAGTAGGTAAGTATTGGAATCCACTTGCACAAAATCAATTAGCTTGTGCTAGCTAGGTTCAACATCTACTCACTTACAAATTCTCAAATTATTTTATTATTTTTTGATGTGAAATCACTTCCAAACACACCCCTTCAAGTGCAACTGGGATGGCCCGTGGCCCAACATTAATAGGCCAGTTGACACTTGCTTACAAATGGATCGGTGTTGCGATAAATCTGCAAGTGCACAAATTTTTAACAAGTAATATAATGTATGAGTAGAGTGTCAATCTCATGAGTAAGGATTGACAAATACCAAAATTATGAATTACTTTATTATTTAGAAAGTCGATTAAGATTTTAGAATAAGTAAACTAAAATAGATAAGAGAAAACTTAAAAAGATAAATTCAATATATGGAAATGGCCTAGGATTTATACTTCATCAATTGACTACCTATGACTTCTTTATGTTTTCTAGATTGGTTTTATCTTATTAAAATTAATGATTAGATTTCCCTAAATTAGATGATGTTCTCTCTGAAAATACAATATATGTATTCATGTTAACCTTATGTCTACTTTCATAATTACAAGCAATTAACACAAACCCATTAAATATTATGGAAATCCTTTTAACAATCACAAAAGAATGTTCTTATCTCTAAGCAACACGTACCATAAGTCTAATATCTCAATGAACTAATATTATGCTTCCACTCTTGCTATTTCGCATAATATCTCTAATTCATGCAATTAATGGCCAGTTAATCACAAGCATTAAGCCCAAAGATAAAAGATTAATTCCAACAATTAATTTCTAATAAATCAAACATAGATAATCACAGACAATTCAAAAGATTACATCTAAATTCTAGAAAAAAAAAATTATTACTCATGGTGATAAGAAAAACAATCAATTCAACAAATAAACTTAAAGGAAACAGTAATTAAACTATTATTGAAATTAAAGTAATAACGAAGAACAAAGTTTGAGAAAGAACTATTGAATGAATTTGGATTAAGGGAAGCTCCAAGTCTTCAATTTTGAATTCTTCTCTTGCAAAACTTCTAAGAAAAACTAATATTTAAAAGAAACTTACAAAATATTGGGGTATGAAGATTGATCCTCAAATCTAAATATTCTAATTTATATGTAGATATCAAAAACTTAGGTTTAGTAAGGTTTAAAAGTCCCTTAAAACCTAGGAAAATTGAAGTTCTAAACTACCCTTGAAGTTGAGTGACAATAGGAAGAATTTCACGGATAGAAAAATAGTCTCGCATCTACGTCAAATGTGCACGACTATGCATAAGCCTCCTTGGTTGTGCACTTCATTCTTCATGTTGGAGCAAAAATAAATTATGGACAGTAGTGATTTGATCTACACGGCCATGCAATTTGAAATGAATTATTTTCTCACTTTACAACCCTTTCTCCCTTCTGACTTCTTCCAAATAACTTTCGAACTTCCAAATAACATTAAATTACATAGAAACTTTGCAAAGAACCTAAGAAAACTTGAAACAAATTATAAAAATAAAAGTTTAACAAACAAAAAGAAATCAAAATATAAACAAAATAATAGATGGATTAATCTTAACAATTGCTCTTAATATTAATAACATAATTCACACTCATCAACTGGCTGACATTTCTTCTTCAGCTTTGATCCAGACTACATCATCATCAGTCCAATAATGGGGCTTGAATATGGGTTCCAAGATCTAGCTCATTTGGGCATAAAGCTCTGATACCATATTAAAGTTCATGGGCTTGTATACACATGGGCTTATAAGTGAACAAGTATTGGAATCCACTTGCACAAAATCAATTGGTTTGTGCTAGGTCCAACATTCACTCATTTATAAGTCCTCAAGTTATTTTATTATTATTCGATGTGGGATCGCTTCCAAACACTCACAAGAAAATAAAAAGTTCTTTCACCTTCTCAAAGTGCAAATTTATCCCTTTAAAAATCCTTATTATAATTTAGTTAACAACAAATGGCAATAAGTTGATTTCAAAATGGAGTTTTTAAATCTTCCAAATATAAATAGCAACAAGTAGTTCTTAAATCTCTATAATTTTCTCTTTACTAGTGTCAATAATTGTAAATTTCTTCTTTTATTTTCAGTAGCTTGATTTCTTTTGTAATTAGATGATATAGATATTACCAAACTTGATATGGATGTATAAATTAACTAGATAAGGGGACAACAATGAATTTATAATTGCAACAATGTTTATGGCCCTTCCACGTAGTACTATAAGAGCCCTACCTAATGGCATGCTAGCTTGAGGAGCTTAAGCTACTATGTCAAATAAATTCAAAATCTCACTCAAAGAGAAATGGTTTATAAAGTCCATCACATTACTACTAGTGTAACTTGGATTAACCATTTTAGGCTGTGGTTGAGCCATAAAATAATAGGTTATGTTGGGATAGTTTCAGACTGAACATTGAGAGTTAAAAGGAGGAGAGAATTGCAACACTTACACATGAATTGTTAGAGTTAAAAGATCCCACATAGAAAAATAATAAAGGATATCAAAGCTTAATATAATATTGCGCCTCACCACTTAATAGATTAAGTTTTTGGATTGGATTTGAGGTGTCTCACATGGTATCAAAGCTGGCTCTACACTCCAATTTATACTCTTCTGTCACATCTACAGTGTGTCAGTAGGGCCTGGCACATGTGCAAATCTGAATCTAATCAGCCCTCAGTTTGTTGTGTCACATGCTAGTTAAGAGTCTAGCACGTGTCAAAAGTGATTGCTAGAGTTAAAAGATCCCATATAGTAAAATAATAAAGGATATTAAGGCTTAATATAATGTTATGGCCTCACCACCTAATAGCTTAATCTTTTGAATTGGATTTGAGGTTTCTCACATGAATTGAAATCCAACATGAAATGTATATGAGAAAAGGAAATGGTTTATAAGGTCCAATGTGTTACAACTAATATAACTTAAGTTAATTAACCATTTTGAACAAGCATTGAGCCCTAAAATAATAGGTTATTTGGAGGCAGTTTCAGTTAGGCTTTTACATATGATATAAAAGCTACCTTAGGATCATATTATGTGAAGCTGATGGGTCCATAAGAAAAGGACTATCCATGGAGAAATCATGAGATGGAGTCACTCGGGACTTTAGCGAACCACAATGCTCGGGATAAATCATGGTTGGATCTTGGCTTGAGCCTAATTATAAATATGAGTTATGAGCCAACTAAGTTACGATGAGGATGTCTCGAGCTAAAGGAGGAGAGAAATATAAGAGCCATACCTAATGACCTGCTAGCTTGAGGAACTTAAGCTAGAAAATCAAATAGATAAAAAGATTCCATTGCCATACCTAGTAACCCGCTAGCTAGAGAAATTTAAGCTAGCACATCAAATAGATTAAAAATTCCATATACCAATGCATTACTACTAGTATAACTTGAGTTAACTATTTTGAGCTGGTTAAGTCTTGAAACAATGGGTTATGCAGGGATAGTTTTAGGCTGGGCCATCACAAATACTCTACTACATTTGTGTGCCTTTATTAGGATACAATTTTTTTTTTTTTTTTTTGTGACTTTCAATTGATGTGAGACATTTTGCGGAATGGACCGATTAGACAAACAAAAATCCAAGCGAAAGGCTCGTTATGCCTAATTTTACTACAGGGATATAATAGGGCGTAACTTTTGATCTGAATGTTTGATTGACTATTATCATACCTTGTTGAGGATTGATTTTTGGGCTTCATATCATCTTTTCTTGGCGAGTCCAAATGGAGTTGTTTTCAACCATAACGGAGCTTGTTTAGACCTATTTCAATCTCTTAAAATTTTCCTAGTTATTTTTGGATTTTTTCCTTTTCCTGTTTTAATTAGGTTTAAGCATGTTGTATAGAAATACTAATTATTTTGGAGTTATTTCATAGTTTATGAATAATATAGAATTTTCTTAGAATTGTATTTTCTTTAGTTTTGTGTTGAAACTAATTATCTTAGAGACGTAATCATGAGCTAGTCTTTGTTTACATTTTTAATAATGATAATAATAATATACGCATAAGAAGCATTTACTTATTTATATAATATACTTCATCCGTCCTAAAAAGATTGTCCACTATTTTTTTTTTAGAATGTCTCAAAATGCTTGTCTACTCTAAAAATAAATATAGGTATATATTAATTTTATCCTTATTAATTGAAAGGTATAGTATTTGTATACTTTCAAAATTAATATAAAAAATAGTAATAAATGAGTATAAGTAAGGGTATAAGTGGAAAGATATAATAAAATTTATGAGTTGACAAGTAATTAATGATATTTTCTTAAACTGTATGAGAAAATAAAAATGGACAATCTTTTTATTATGAAGGTAATATTAAGATTCTCCAGTGTTTGGCCACTTCTCTATGATACATGTTATTTTTTCATTTAACTTGTTCCATTAATAGGCTCACAATTCAAAGTTGATCATTGTGGACAAGAATCAATATCTAGTCAAGAAAAATTATTAAGTATATATGAGAAGGAGCGTGCTCATATCCTATCTAATTATTTCTCTCTAGTTAATTATGTTAAGAACATGAATTATCTTTCAATAACTAATTCTCTCTTATCACTTTTTATTGTTATTATCTTGATAATCTTGTAGAACTTAGCTATATATAACTTTAGTATTGTTTTAATATTTATCATTAGCTATAAATAGTTTTGTACATCTTCTGTAAGAACATAGCATCTAATACAAAAACTCATTATTTACATGATATCAAAGCAAAATGGTAGGGTAGTAATTGATTAGTGAGAATAGAACCATTAATGTATTCATTAAGATTTTGATAATTGAGAAGAGGAAGAAATTGCCTCTTTCATGTGAGCTAGTTTTTGGGATTTAATTTTACAAAGAAGGTATGACCATAATAACAACTATGTCTAAACTTCATCAAATTTTAATTTCAGTGTCTTAACTTTATTTTTTATCAATCAAGTGTTTGGACAAATAAATATTTATCAATTAAGTGCATTTAGGAAAAATTTCTCATTGAAATATTAAAATGACTATTTTATTCCACTTCTTTATTTATTTCTTTTAATTGACATATTTCCCTTTTATTAAAATTTTCTCATCTTTTTGGAAATTTTATTAAAAGTTGAAGAAAATTAGAGGGAAATTTGAAAAATCTTTTAAGGAAAAATGAGATAAAAGATAATATAGAGTGAAACAAAGTAAAAGAAAAAAGGAGAGAATTAATGAAATATAATTTATGCATGATATTATTTTATGAGTAAAATTGATCAATTTTAGTTTTCCGGTAAGAAATTCCAACCATATGCCCTTGATTAAAAGAAAAATTATATGTTTAAACACTTGGTTGATAAAAAATAAAATTGAGACTTTCAAATAAAAAAATAATAAAGTTCAGACACTAATAATATAATTATTTCTTATAAATAGTAAAAAAAATTTGTTTGAAAAAAAGATATAGGGAAGTGAGAAAGTGAACTTTTTTTTTTTTTTAGCAAAAAGTGAAAATTTGAAAGATTATATACTAATATTGTATATTTGCATTCTAACAATTTTTTATAATGTGTTCAAATTGTATTCCAATACATATATTCATGAAAATATACATTAATTGAATAATTTATTTAAATAAAATTTTGAAGATAAAAAATAAAATAATATGGTACTATAGACAAAATAAAAGTATATAATATTATAAAAAAAATCCTCAATTACTTAGTATCAAGAGTAAAAAATTTTATATTCGAGTTCTCATCCATCAATATAATAAACATTTTTATTAATTTTGTGATAGTTATTAAAAATGAGGTTTACTCTTTTTCTACTAATCATAATACTGTTTTAGCCCATTCAACCACCAAAGAAAAACAAAATGCTACTTTCTAATTAAGTAGTAAGACAATTCTACATGACCATGTGATTCCTAACTGTTGCTTTCTCTAACTGATTGATTGCTTTCGTTATGTTGGTTGTGTACAATTCAGGGATCTTAATGGCAATCAATTGACCGGTACTATTCCAGAAACTCTGGGGAATTTAACAAAATTGAACTATATGTAAGTATCTTGTTTTATATATCTTTATGATCAACCTCAATTTCTGGATTAGGAGAGGCCAGCTCGCTTTCTAATTAAATAGTAATACAACTCTACATGATGGTGTGGTTCTTTAACTGATTGTTTTCTCTAACTAATTGCTTTGGTTATATTGGTTATGCACAATTCAGGTATCTTTTTGAGAATCAATTGACTGGAACTATTCCAGAGAGTCTGGGGAATTTAACGAATTTGAATGAACTGTAAGTATCTTATATATATATTTTTTGAAATGGTATCTTATATTATGTACCTTTATGAACAACCTCAATTTATGAATTAAGAGAGAGGCCATCGTTTAAAGACGGCCAACGAAACAGCACCATAGATACCTTAATACCCACCAAATTTAGAAGATATATCCAAGGCCCAATACATATTTTGCCGCCTATGAAGTACCCATTTATCATAGTAATAAGTAGAATTGAGCACGGTATTATACCGAAAATTTTAATTTAATATAGTACAGATTTTTAGTTCATATTCGAATTTAAAATTGAATTGTATTAAATCGATCTAAAAATATCGAATTTTAATATAATATCAATTATATATATATAACTCATTAAAATTTAAACTTTAGATCCATAATATATATCAATTAGATCCATTATTATGTCAATGAAATATGATATACATATTAATATATGTGTAAAAATTTTAATAACACTCATTAAAATTCAAAATTTAGGCCTAAAGATGAATATAGTACTTAAAAATACCATATCGAAATGAAATACGAAACCATTTTAATATTGTACTGTAAAAAATTTTTGATTTAAAACGAAAACTGTATCGAAAATTTTAATTTGATACATTAATCTAAATCATGCTTAACTCTAATGATAAGTGCATGGAAATTCACGCTTACAAAGGCGCTTGAAACATTTAATAATACATTACCTCACATTTATTTTGATTAAAAATTATTATTTTATTATTAAAATTAAATAAAACATTACTTTTCCTCTTTCTTGTCCTTCTCACCTACCAACCCCTCCATCTGTCTCTTTCTTCTTCAAATTTTACAAAATTTTCAGCTCCATCTGAAAACAGAGGCTGAAAATAAGGAAAGAGGAAAAAATTAAAAAGCAAATTAAAAGATACACATCAACAACCGCTCTTGTTACGGCCAAAAAATGGTGATCTCTCTATTGAGAGTTTGCTATAAATGATTATATATGGCTTTAAAGAAGAGAAGGGGAGTAGTGGAAAAGGAAAATGAGTAGCAGTGAAGAGGAGCTTGAGATTGGAAAGCTTGGGATTTCTCAAGAGATTGTCTCTGCTTTGGCTAAAATGGGTATCAACACTATTTTCCATTCAGGTTTTCAATAATTGAATTTTGTTAAAAAGAAATCACTTCTTGCTAATTTTTTTCATCTATTTAATGAATTTAGTGAATTTTTTTTTTCTTGGCTTTTGTTTTTCCAATTTGATTTTCGTTAAAAAAAAAAATCACTGCTTAGCTAATTTGAAAAGCGTTTTTGCGTAAGGCAATGCCAAATAGTGAATTTAAGTAGGGGTAGAAAAGTAATTACGTTTCAAAAGTTATCAACATCAGAAAAAAAGAAAATCAATAATTCACGTGTTACTTTCCTCATTTGCAGACCGCCACCAAACAGGATAAATGAATACTTATTTAATTTTATGTGTGATTTCGGATTATAAATTTTAAATTTATTAATTTAGTTAAAATTTATAGAATAAAAAATTTACATTTTATATAAGTTTTTAAATCCTTCATTGTTTAAAATTTTAAAATATGATAAATTTTAATAAATTTATAAAATATAGTTCAATTTTTCAAATCAAACAAATGATTAAACTGCAATTCATGAATTATGTGAAATTTATCACTGAAATTTTTCAAAATAAATGAGATTTTAATTTATTAATTTTAAATATTAAATTAATTAATTTTAAAATTCAGGAGATAAAATGACTTTTTATGTCAAGTTTATGAGGTAAAATATGTATTCTACCTATATTCAAGGATAAATATAAGATTTTGAAATTTAAGATGGGTAAAAACATAATTAAAAAGTTAAACATATAGATCCTTTTTCAATATACCATATAAAACAAGAAGTAAATGGTTAACTGAATCATTTGCAAAGATATAAATTGTAACACTATGTAACATTGATTAAACATAGCAAGTACCCCCAATAGCAAAATGAAAAGCTACTTGTTAGAGAGCATATATAATAAAATAAAAACAAGTGTTTTTATAAGATTATGTAATGAATTTAATAAAGGAAAAAGTGCCAATAATTGATTATCTTTCTCTGCGCATGCGTTAACAAATTTCTCTTAAACTTGGAGCCCTCTAAAACCCAATTTTTAAGTTGACAATCTTCAAAATTAGAAAAATTTTTAAAAAAAAAAGTCAATAGTTATATAATATTAGTTTTTAAATAATAAAAGGCATTTCCATAAATGCTTTCCACTTGCTTAAATTAATATAAAATTATTGAGATTGTGACTTAAAGTTCTAATGGGACTTGAATGAAGTATTAGATCCCAAATAATAAATACTGATTTTCTATGAGTTAGAATTAATTAATTAATTCAAATCAACAAAATAATATTTGAAGCACAAGAAAAAAAATCAAACAAAAAACATATTAATTTTACATAAAAAAAAAAAAACCCTTCTAATTTCAGGAAAAAATTACAGGACAAACTCCAAATAATTTCACTATAATAAAAAAGAACAAGTACAATATCATTCAAGTTTTTCCTTGAATAAGAGTCCAAAAAAAAAAAAAATTACAATAATTACTTCGCAAAATAATTTTCTATAATTTTCGTTGATTGTAGCTCACCCTCTAATTTTTTTACTTCAATTTACTTGAATTCTAAACATTATACTCTTTCGAATTCTCTAACACAACACTATATTTTTTTTTTTCTCTTCCCGTGCACACCACTGCACATTTTTTTTTTCTTTTTAATGCTATGCACCACCAAACATAAGGAAGCCACTCCCTCATATATTAATCAACTACGATACCAACCTGATTCCTTAGTGAATCATGATTGGTCAACTATCATCAAGTCCAATTTGAACTTACTTCAATTTCCTTAGCAGCTTCAATTTCAAGTCCGTTTCGGATTTTAATTTCTTCTCCTTTTTATTTATTTATTTATAATTGTTTTTCTTTTTTTCTTTCTTTTCAATTTCTAATTTAATTCTAATTCATGGATTAGACCCATTTTCCCAACAATCTTCCTCTCTAATTTAGAGTTGTGCAATCCGTCAGCTCGGTTAATAATTTTCATTAACCGAACAAACCAAAATTAAATATTAACCGAACCGATTAAACCGAAATAATCACAAAACTAAATTAACCGAATCGAAATATTAAATTTTAGTTAAATCGGTTAGATTGTATTTTTTCAGTTATAAAAATAAATATTATAAAATATCTTTCAATTTAAATTTAAATATAAACTTATTATAAGTATTTATCATCTATAACATTGAAATTTTCTAATTTATTTATATAAGAAAATGAAAAAATAAGAAAATCATGGCATAAAATAATGCCACTTAATATTAAAAACGAATATTATTCATAAATATAAGTATACAAACTGCATCAATTAAATTATAAATTCATAAAAAATGAAAAATATAAATATATACACTAATTTGGCACTTTGGAATTTCTAATTTATTTATCTAAAAAAAATGAAAAGAAAAAAAAGTAAATCAGTCGGTTCAGTTAATTTGGTAAATGAAACTTCTTAACCGAAAACCAAAATTTTTATTCTTCAATCGAACCAAATCGGTCATTTTATTTAACCAAACCAATTTAACAAAATTACATCAGTTTAGTTCGATTAATCGATTTTTATCAATTAATATTCACCCCTACTCCAACCCATGGAGAGATGTTGACTATCTTAATTTTTCATTCAAATTCAAAACCTCACACACGTGGCACATACCTCAATATTTTCCTTTATCTTTTCTCGCAAAAGATGCAATTCCCATGCACTTATCTTCTTCTTTCAAATTCTTCATGTCATCCATGGACTTCTTCGAATTCTTCGACTTTGAAGGATTCTCCACCTTCTTAAAAGTCTCCAACTTTTTCTTGCCATTAAATTTCTTTAATCTCCCATCTTTAATACTAGATGGACATTGCAGTTTTTCATCTTATGTAACGTGTACTTCTTGCTCGTGGTAATAACCTTTTTCTTCATGCCACTCTTAACAAGCTTTACATTAGTTTTGTAGATACCACAACAAGTTTTTCTACCTATATTAACTAGAGATTCTTTAGTGAGCTTCCATTTTTCACCACCAAAGTGATTATAATAACCTTTAATGTCTAGAGCATTAGTAGAGATCAGATTATAATGCAAACCTAGAACATGCCTCACATTTTTCAATGTGATTGTAGATCCAACATTAGTTTTTAATTCGTACATCATCAATTCCCACTATCTTTGACTTGCTTGTATTACACATCCTCATAGTACCAAAGTCAACTGCTTTGTAGGTAATGAAGAATTCTTTTATAGGAATAGCATGATGAGAAGCCGTTGAATCAGCAACCCATTCTACACCACAATCAGCAACATGTTTACAATCATTCTCTACAACTGAATAGGCTATCACAACTTCATCATCATCAAAATCCACAACAACTATATTATTTTTATTTCTTCTTCTTTCTGATCTTTATCTCCATCTTGCTCTTTCTTTCAATGCCAACAATTGTTTGCTCTTTTCTTACCGCAAGTGTACGGGTCAATTGTAGCAAATAGTTTTGATAAGTAAAAGGGTTTGTTGATCCCACAAAGAGAAGATTTTGAGTACCAAATTTATAATCTTTCTAATATTTAATCAAATAAAAATTCAGATTAAGATAAGCAATTCGATTGAATGTAAATGAATTAACAATTACTAAAAATTAAGCAAACTAATAATTCAAGAATTAAATCAAATAGAAAATGACCTAGGGTTTAGACTTCAATTGATTCTCAAGCTATTGGCTCATATATACTTATGTAATCATTTGAACTAATTGGAATTAAAAGGTGATTTTCCCTTACCCAAACAAAGTCCTCTGTTGAGGTAAATTGTTAATACGCAATTCAAATCTTACACCTATTGTCATGGTTGCAAGAAATTATATCAAGTTCATTGGAAAATATAGAACTAACACCACCTAGGCATATCCATATGTCTATGAAGTAACATCTTCTAAGTTTATTTTCTCATTGAATTAACACTATACTTCCACTTTCGCTCCATCATATAGTACCTTAGATAATGAAAATGGTGGCCAATCATTCACATTCATAAAGCACAAAGGAAATAATTTTATTCCAATCAATAAGAACAAAGACAAAGTATATATGAATTCCAATAGAATCAATAAATATCCATCTAAATCCTAGATAAAGATCTAGCTACTCATATTTAAATTAATAAAACAAATAATTAAATTAAATAATATTATTCAATACAAAATAAAAGATAAAGGTTTAGAAAGGAACTCTAGAAGAAGCTACAATATGGGAACCCAAGGTTGATGATGCTCTCCTTGATTTCTCCAAAAATTGTAAAATCTTCTAATAATATAATTGAAAATTGTTCTAAATCTGAAAATTGAAATCGAATCATAATCTAATGTTTTTCTTCTTGTTTTTTTTCTGCTCTAAAAATCGGTTCCCCCTTTTCCTAAACTGCTGACGCAGCATAAGCAAAAGGCAAAGCCGTTTAGGGTTTAGAATTTTTCTGAATATTATTGTGTGCCCTAAAACAGGCAAAGTAGGAGTTTAAATAGGGACCCCGAAACCCTAGACACGGGTACAAATATGGAAACTGCCAAAAATGGCAGTTTCGAAATATTACATCAGAAAAACATAATGATATTAAAAAGGAAAGCGCCACAGACGGCGCCTAAATCTGGGGTTCCTACCAAAAGTTACAAGCAATTCAAAAAGTTTCCATAAATGGAAAAACATCAAAATTAAGGGCCCAAATGAAGGAATTTGGCCGAAAAACGACGTAGCTCATTGCCGTAGGAATGACTCGGATCCGTTGCAGCATTTCCCTTTGGATCAAGTACTTGCAAGGCCCAAAAATTACAGTTGCCCCGGGCCACTATTTATTCTGCTTGGCCCGCTGCTTGTCTAGGCGGCCTAGGAACCCTTCTGCAAAGGCCTCCACGTCAACTGCTCTCTTTTTATTCGAGTAAATCCCCTCTTTCTAGCACATTTCTCATTCACGATTCTTTTTTGAAAATTTTAAAAGAAATCTATACAACTGTCTCTGGTGCACAACCTATGCACTGGCGGACTGCACAACCTTGTGCAGTTTCTGAAATTTTGTTAATTTTTTGGCAGAAGCAATTCTTGCAATGCACAACCTGTGCAGTCTGGGATCGCACAGTCTTGTGTACTCTGAAATCACCTGTTTTTAATCCATTTTCATCCTAAAACACTAAATTTCTATAAAAACATCATTAGAACCATAAAACAAGATAATTAATGGAATTTTGAGGGATTTCAATCAAGAATCAAATAAAACACTTCTAATTTAGGGGAAAACCATAATTTATTTAGTTAAATATTTAGTACATCAACAATTCACCTTTATATGGCCCTTTTTGTCATAATGGAAGCACTCTCTAGTTTCTTTAAAATTTGAATTGCCTCTTGATTCTTGATTGCCGTTATATTTTCCATGACTCTGTGGTTTTCTACTCTTACTTCTCCTCCTTTTTTCTGTAAGGAGAATTTTTCCCATGAATACTTCTATTTTGTCCCATATCAATTCTTCTCACCTCTTCATTAAACATGAAGTCTTTTATCAATGATAAAGACAACTCACCATTAGGAGTATAATTACTGAATGACACCACCCATGTCTCCCAATTGTCTGGCAAAAAACTCAAGAACAATAATGCTTGCAACTCATCATCCAAATTTATTTTCATGGCAGTCAACTGATTCACCATATTTTGGAAAACATTCAAGTGTTCAGCAACAAATTTCCCATCATTGTATTTCAAATTCACCAACTTTATGATTGCAAAGGATTTATTTTGAGCAGTCTTTCTCTCATAAAGACTCTTTAATTTTGTCCACAGTGTTTTAGCATCCGTCTCTTTTGCAACATGGTGGAACACACTAATATCCACAAATTGTCTAATAATTCCTATAGCCTTTCGGTGCATCTTCTTCTAATCGTTGTTAGACTTATCAGTTGGTTTGGCTTCCAATTCAATTGATTCAAATAATTCCTTACACTAAAGTAGAGTTGGGCGCAAATATTTAAAATTTCGAATTGAACCAAATAACCGAACTGAAAATATCTAGAACCGTACTGAACCGTTAACTTTTTGACTTTCCTCGAACTGAACTATACTGAGTGAAATGTTTTGGTACAGTTTTGGATGTTAATGTATATCCGGACCAAAAACCGTACTAAATTGAACCGAACTGTACCGTATTGAATTAGACCGAAATAACCGAAGCTTTTTAATTTTTTAATTTATAATATATAAGTAATGCTAATAGAATAATATATAGATAACATAAAATTTATAAGATTATACATGACATTATATCAATTATCAAATTATATCAAGATTATAGCAAAAGAAAATTTAAATGAATTATAAATTATAAATATATATACCTCAATTGAATATAACTATTGATATTTATACAACTTACTTAAATATTAGATTCATTAAATTTGTATTAATGAAAAATTAGTAATATAATATGGATTAAATTTTAATAATATTAAGATATAACCACATATTACAATTAAATATTTTAAACTCACTGCATATATGCTTTAGAAAAAAAACTTTTAATATATGTTATGATTAATAAAGGAGTGATAATAAGAAAGTATGATGTATTAGTATGTAAGTCTAGTAATATATAGTCAATTTAATTGTAATTATATTCATGTGATACTAATGAAGTTTTAGATTAAAATTTTATTAGTATTATATAATATAATATTCTAATACGTAAAAATATATTTTTTTATTAATTAACATTTTTGTGATACATTATCAATAAGAAAAATATTTGCAATAGGCTAATAGTTTATATAAAAAGTTAGAAAGTGGTTATAAGAAATTATGTATTAGCTTTAAGTAGTATATAAGTCAAGATTAAAATTATTTTAATTAAGAAAAATACTAATATAATTATATTTATATTATACTAATAGAGTTTTTACAGTAATTCATTCAAAAAACTTGCGAATAATCATTAATTTATTAATATAATTATTCCCAATTATACAATTATATAGCAAAAACTGCGTCATTTTGATATAAAATTACGTAGTTTTAATAGTTATTAATTATTATACAATTTAATATCAAACTTCAAACTACACCATTTTACCATAAAACTACAATTATTATGTTTAAACATAATAATTTTTATGTTTAATTTTAGTATTGGATCAATGAATTGGAATATAGTGAAAATCTCTAAATCTCCATATTGTATTATATTGAAATATCTAATTCTCGAATTATATTGTTTCAAAATTTTCAGGATAATACAATACGGAATTTTTTTTTTTTTATTCTGGTTCCGGTTCCAATTTTACTCAAACTCATATCTCCGAAATGCGATCCAATCCTAGAGATTTTTAAATCTTCAGATTGGATCAACCCGTGCTCAGGCTACATCTTACATCATTGGCTTCCAAATTGAATAATTTGTAGTGTCAATTTGAGAAATTTAACAAATCTGGAGACTCTGTATCTCTCATTTATTTGCAAAAGTTTGCTAGTGCTATATATCTACATGTGGTCCTCTAATTGATAGATTTTGTTATATGGCTTGGTGTAAAATTCAGGTTACTACATAAAAATCAATTGACTGGATCTATACCAGAGAGCCTGGGGAGTTTAATGAAATTGAATTCTCTGTAAGTATGATATTATCTTTACCAGACAAATTTAGAATATTAACATTAATTTAAGAGAAGCACTTCATGTATCTATTTAAAACCATACTAACATTTCCATTCATTGAACATTTACTACAACCACAAACTCAAACACAGTATTAACATTAGAAAAATAATAAGTAGATCTTTCTCTCTCTCTCTCTCTCTTTTCATGTATGTGGTTTTTAATAGTATTAAAAAAAATTAAGGATGGAGAGGGGACTATTAATTTATTATAATAGAGAATCCAATTATCTTCCCATTATAAGTTCTAATTATATTAGAACTACATTTTTACCAGTGGTGTGGAAGCCTATCACATAGAAAATGATTTAAAAACAAATAAAGTTTTATCCACACATTTTTTAAATTGTATTTATTTAATCTATTTTTACTAATTAAAATAATCAATAATAACCTCAAGGTGTTAGTAATAATTCACTAAAACTCTCTTATATAGAATTCAAATAAGAAGTTCCTTTTCGATATGGGAAAGGGATATCACATTCTCTCCCACTTAAATCTCTAACTTCCTCGTCAGACCTATATTTATAACCCAGATTTAACCCACCAGGTAAATGCTTCTGCATTTCCAGCTGGTGATCAGGCTCTAATACCATTTTTCATGACTCGGGCCAGTAGTAGTAGTTTACTAAGACTCTTATATACAATTCAAATAAAAAATCCCTTTCCCATATGAAAAAGAGGTATCACAAATAAATACTAAATAGTAGCACATTTAAAATTTCAAGCACCCTCCTAAACATTAATCATAACATTTAAAATATTTTAAAATGTAACTCATATTGAATAATACAGTCAAATAAAAATTAAACATAAAGTTTAAGGAATAACACCTCTATATAATTTATTTCACATAAAGTCATGATATTAAATCATGGTGGTAATCATATCATGTATTAACATAAGACCAATCTATAGCTATAAATATAAATGATTTAATAGATATGGATAGAGATTTAGCAATGTAGTAGGAAAATATAATGCAAATGCATTCACATACGAAGCCTGATGTTAAATGAATTTTTCAATTTAGATAAAATCTCAAATTCAAGTCTCCTCCGCTCTTTGTAAATAATAATAATAATAATAAAAAGTAGTACATAAATATGATCAATTTATTATTTTCATTGTCAATTCGTATAATGATTTCTTCTTAACACATATGTAATAAGCAAGAGAAATTCATAAATTATTTGTTTTATAACACAAGGAAAACACACACAAAATGACCTAAGATAGTACTTGAGATAAAATATAAAGAGATTAAGATTTTAATGGACATTTAATGGATGTTATCACTCAATTTTCACATACAATTGAAATATAACATCATAATTATATAATCAAATAGGACAATACAAATAGAATTGGAATTACATAATTACTTGATAATAAAATAGTCCAACTATTAAATATTGGGAACCCTTAATGAATAATTACTCTTTCTCTAACAAATATGAGTCATAACTCAACAATCTCCACCTAGACAAATATTCACCTAGACCAATATTCACCTCTTTAAAGAAATGATCCTAAAGAGAAAAAGGGTACTCCACCTGAAACCAAACTTCATGAAATGAACAAAATAAAGTCCAAACAATATTTGAACTTCTCTATATGTAGCACATTTATCATCATATCAATTGCATTCTCTTTTGTATCCATCTTTACAAATAAGATCTCCTCTGAAGATATTACCTCTCTAATCTTGTGAAATCTCATCTCAATGTGATTAGAATGAGCATGATACATCTTATTCTTTGTGTCATGACCCACTTTGAGAGCCGAGACGATCCTAGAGTATGGGTAGCCATAAGGGCACCAACCACCCGTAGAACCCATGAGCACTAAGAATCCATATGGTATCATGCAACTATTGCATAAGATCTCAACCTGCAAACCAATAACACTTCCAATACCAACTTAATCACTCACTACAATCAATCAATATCACAATACACAACTTATATTCAATCGATTCAATTCCACACATCAGTTGGTACAAATTCATTATATAATTCTTATATACATATAGCAATATCCAAAAATCTATTTTACACCAATGGAACTCTAAAAATACTCTTTAGTACTTAGACTTATACATTGATTAAGAGCCTCAAGTGATGGAAAGGAACTTGAGGTGCTAACTTTAAGTATCCTATCGTTTTCCTCGCCTTAGCTTTAAACCACTGTTTTACTACTTACCTGCACGCACTGGTGAGTGAAAGAGGGGGGGGGGGGGGGGGGGGGGTG
>CATKHJ011070696.1:0-10049 GCA_949750685.1 Vernicia montana
TTATGTGAATATGTATGTTCAGGTTGAGATCTTGGGGATATGTATGTATTAGATGCAATGATGCCGTATGTGGAAGTCATGTTTATGGGTTCTACGGGTGGTCGGTGGCCTTATGCCTACCCATGCCCTAGGACCGTTGCATCGCCCGAAGCGGGGTGTGACAAAAAGGATCTAAACCTGAGACAAAGAAGATGGGTGGAGCTGTTAAAGGATTACGATTGTCAGATACTATATCACCCTGGAAAGGCCAATGTAGTAGCTGACGCGTTAAATAGGAAGTTTATGGGAAGTCTTTCCTATATAGCAGCACATAAGAAACCCCTAGTGAAGGAATTGAAGGACTTGTTCAATAAGGGTCTACAATTCAAAGTAAACGCATCACAAGTGCTTTTGGCTTACTTTAAAGTGGAATCAAGGTTCCTCGAAGAGATTAAAGTCTCGTAGGATAAAGATCCACAACTAGTAAAGATTAAAGAAGAAGTGAGAAAAGGTCAAGCTCCAGAATTTGAAATAAAAAATGAAGTTCTCAAATGTGGAAACCGAATATGTGTACCGAATGTAGAAGGACTAAAGGAGAAAATCTTGAAAGAGGCACACCAAACCCCCTACAGTGTCCACCCAATAGCTACGAAGATGTATCAAGATGTTAAAATTTTTTACTGGTGGCCTGATTTGAAGAAGGACGTAGTAAATTTTGTGACATCCTGCCTCACTTGTCAACAAGTGAAGATAGAACACCAGAAACCATCGGGCTTACTATAAGAAATCAAGTTACCTGAATGAAAGTGGGAGCGCATTACTATGGATTTCGTAGTGGGACTACCAAAGACCCCGAAGGGGTATGATTCTATTTGGGTTATAGTGGATCGACTGATGAAATCAGCTCACTTCTTACCAGTAAAGACAACTTATACTGCATTGCAGTATGCACAACTTTACGTCAATCAGATTGTAAAACTATATGGGATTCCAGTCTCAATCATTTCGGACCGAGGTACCCAATTCACATCGAAATTTTGGCTGAAGTTGCAAGAAACTTTGGGTACTCAATTAGATTTCAGTACTGCATTTCATCCTCAAATAGATGAGCAATCTGAAGGAACGATCCAGACACTGGAGGATATGCTAAGGATGTGCATCATGGACTTTGGGGGCAGTTAGGACAAACATCTGCCATTAATGGAATTCTCATACAATAACAGTTATCATTCCTCAATAGGAATGGCCCCTTACGAAGCACTCTACGAAAGGAAATGTCGATCACCTGTGTGTTGGGTTGAAGCGGGTGAGCAACACATTGAAGCACCTGACCTTTTGAAAGAAACCATGGAAAAGATGCCACTGATCCACGAAAGATTGAAAACTGCATTCAGTCGGCAAAAGAGCTACGCCGATCCCAAAAGAAAAGAAGTTCACTTTACAGTAGGGGATCACGTGTTCTTAAAGGTATCACCCATGAAGGGTGTAATGAGGTTTGGGAAGAAAGAAAAATTATCACCTCGCTATGTAGGACCATTTAAAATTTTGAGCAAGGTGGGAGAAGTATCCTACAAATAGGCCCTGCTGCCAGTATTAGAACATGTACATCCGATTTTCCACGTGTCAATGTTGAGGAAGTACATTCCAAACTCTTCACATGTATTGCAACCCCAAGCCATCGAGATAAGTGAAGATCTTTCATACGAAGAGATTCCTGTCACAATTTTGGATCGACAGGTACAGAAATTAAGAAACAAAGAAATAGCAATGGTGAAAGTTCATTGGAAGAATTATGGCGTGGAAGAATGCACATGGGAGAACGAAAAGGATATGCATCAGCAATATCCTAAATTGTTCCATTAGTTTTGGTAAGTTCTCTAAATTTGAGGACAAATTTTTTTTAAGGGGGGTAAAATGTAATACCGTATATCTATATATCCAAGTTAACCTAAGAAAAGAAATTTACTTATGAAAATATGACTTAATAATTTTGCATATGAAATCAATTAGTGAATTGATCGAAATCATTTTTCATATAAATTTTATTTGTTCATATTTAATTATAAGTGTTACTTGAATTATATGATTTTGTTAGAAAATAAATTTATGAATTTCAAAGAAAATGGGCAAGACCCAATACATAGTATCAAGTCTCTTAATCTATGCTACCTACTAAACAATTGGGTTAGGCCTAATACCTAGTGTCTTATTCTATGCATAAGTAACCCAAACATATGGGTCAAGCCCATATGCACTAGAATGGTCATCCATAGCTTGTGTTGGAGGAGGGGATTTAGTTTTAATTTATTCCATGTGCTAAAATTGACTTACCATGAACATAGACCCTTATCAATGTTTGTAGCAAAATTTATTTCTATTAGAGTTTCCAAAACTTTATTTTGGAAACTATACAACTACATTTACCAATGCTAATTAATCTAATTTGACTAACTAAAAAAAAACTATCACAAATTCTATCATCTTTTTCATTTACACAAAACACAAAAACAAAGAACTAAAGTCATTTTCTCTCTTCCCCTCTCCAAATTTTCAACCAACCTATCTAAACTACCCAAAAGAAGAACTCAAAGGTAATGAGCAAAAATTTAAGTATTTTTGCTCACTTTAATCATATATTTTATGAATGATTCAATTTTCTTTTTATTTTCTTTTTCCATTTCGACCAAAAAAGGGATTTTTTCTTCATTCTTGTTTAAATTTATAATTCAATGCATGAATTAAATTTGATTAGATGTCAATTACTTAAAATAAAAACTTGGTTGAATTTGATTGTTAATTTCTTAGTTCTTCCTCTTTCTTATTTTTAAATGAAAATTTGAATTTTCTAATAAATGTTTAACCAATTGAATTGATGATTTGATTAATCTAATTAACATGCTAATTAGATATATACATATGAAATGAAATGAAATGATTGAATGAAAAATATTATTCCTCTTCTTGTAAATTTGAGCCATAAGAAGAAAATTTCAATTTCTTGATTAAATTGTGTCTTAATTCATGAAATAAATATAATTATGTACCAATTTCATGAATTAACAATTAATTTGAATTTAGTAATCAAATTCTTATATTTTCCTATTTCAAGTTCTAAATAAAAATTTGGGGATTTTTTAAACAAATGTTCAATTCATGAAATGGATAGTTTAATTAAGTTAATTGACATATTAATTAGTTATATGTATAATTAAATTGAAAAAAAAAATTAAATGAAAAATAATATTTCTCTTTTTGATTGAATTTTCGGCTAAAATGGAGTTATTGAAATAAATTGTTTGTTTTATGCTTTGAATGAAAATTTATGATTTAATTGTATGTTAATTTTAAATTTCAAAGTTAATTTGAAATTGGGTAAATGAATCTTAAATTTCCCTCTTTGAAAGTTTGATAAAATTAGGGATTTTTTTTAATTGAATGTTCTAATAGTAAAATTTATTATTCAGTTGAGTTCAATAGTATGTTAATTAGAGATATATGTCAAAATCAAAATGATCAATATAGTAAGGGTATAAGAACACACATGTTCTAGCATGCTTATTTCTGTACCGAATAACATGACTATTGTGCAAAATAAAATATTGAGTATAATCATCATAGATATGTATTAACCAAAGAATAATATTAATATTCAAAATAATACTCATCATCAATCAAAACCATGACATTAAAGTTCAATTCTCATCACAGTGGCTGAAAGTCTTCCTAAAACCTAGAGCTAGACTCAAAATCTTAACAATTTTGGACATTTTTTTTTAAATCACATAAATTAAAGATGCATATCAAGAGTACAAAAGTAGCTATTTACTCAGCCATCTCTCTCCCTCTGTTTTTTTTTTAAATAGAAAAGAAAATCATAGAAATTAAAGACGCGTATCAAGAGTACAAAAGTAACTCTTTATTCAGCTATTTTACATTTAATGATTCGGACCTTAAACATTGAGACAACAATTTTTTTTTTTCAAATGACAATTATTTGAAAAAAAAAATTACTATAGATAAGTAAAGAGTAAAGGATTTCGCTTGATCTAGTGTTATTAAAGTAACAGAAAGAAAAAAAAAATACTACATGTAAAACCATAAGAGTTAAGAAAGCTACAACTAGAGATTCATATCTAGTACACACTTTTTACTGTTACTGTCATTGGGGTGTCAAACCACCTGCGCCATCAATGAATCAGGTTCGGGTACAAAATTTTACAGTTTGTCAATTAATTGATCAGTAGTTGAAGCAGAGATTATGATGCGTCGACTTACTTGTGTCATAAAACCTTATTCCAGAGCATGATCAAGAAAAGATAACAAATCATCATAAAAACCATCAATATTAAGTAACCCTAATGGCTTTTTATAAAGATTTAGTTCGGCCCAAGACGCAATGTTGAAGATATCTTCAAATGTTTCTAGACCACCAGGTAATGTGATAAAGGCATCAGCATTGTGATGCATGTCTGTCATTCGTTCGTACATGCTCACGACTTGTAACTCATTACCTATAGTCCCATCAGTGATGTGTTTATTTTTAGCCAAAACCTTTAGAATTATACTTAGGACTTTTCTACCTCCAATATATGCAGAACTTGAGACACAACCCCTTAACCCTAAACTACCTCCCCCAAACACTAAATAGATTTTTCATTCAGATAAAATTCGACCAAGTTTATTAGCTGCCTTCCAATACTCTTCATTCTTACCAGATTTTGGACTACAAAAAACATAAATGGTTTTGAATCTGTGTTAAGGGTTCTGCCATTTCTATTCACTATCTCTCCTAAAAGTTGTATGTATACTAATAATGGTGAATGTCTATATAAGGAAAAGATAGGGAATTAAAAGAACAGTCCAATGGGGTAAAGATAACTGTTAACAGAAAAATAATAAATGTTAGGTGTACAAATGTCAAAAAGAAAACCTGAAAAAAAGCTGCTGAAAATACAAAAATCTAAAAAAAAAAAATCAAAAGTTAGAGATTCGTGCAAAAAATTCAAAAAGTAACTATGGGATGCGGAAAAAATAATACAACGAAAAATCAAAAGTTGATCAATATGTATAAATTGAGGTTGTACAGAAAATTTAAAAAGTAACTGTGGGATACGAAAAAATAACGCAACGAAAAGTCAAAAAGTTAGTGATACACCTAATTGTAAACAGTAGTTGTGATTGTGGCTCACATCTTCCTCTGGTTTTACGTCCAGTAATGGCTTGAACACCTTCTATGAGTCGAGGATAGGCTTCTCATCCAATTTTCTTATTAACTGGCAAATAGGGTCTTTTAACGTTAGATCTCCTAGATTGTAGCGTTGTTGCTCTTCTTTGCATAAGTTCCACAAATCTAAAAGAACACGTTGGATTTGTCCACAAGGATGCGTCTCAAGAGTCTGTAGGATATTGTCCAGAGACTCCTTACTCAGTTCGTCCTTTATGAATTTAATTTTGTTTTCTCAATTTATGGACACATATCCAATGCTTTTATAGCGTGGGTTACAATTTCATCTCGCACATTTGTAGCAGACTCTCATTCTTTTAGGTCTCCTCTTCTTCGAGTAAGAACTTTTTCCCATTCCTGGTAAATGTTTAACAAAAGAGTTATCAAACTCTCCTGCTAGTCATACCTTGACTTCAATAATCCACCGAATATGCTCAGGAAGATTAAGATGCCTAAATGTCTTTATCATTTCCAATCTGCATATGTAGATTTTCCTAAGTACATCTTGGGGAAGAGTTGGAAACATATTTTTAAGTGTTGCAAGAGTGGCTTCCATATCTAATGAATTAGTTAAGAAAATGAAAAAGAAATTTAACAAATAAATAAATAACAAACAAAAGAAAATCAAATAAAAAAAGAAAGAAAGTTTGAATTGCCTCCCAAGAAGTGCTTGGTTTATAGTCATCAGCTTGACTTCTTCAATTATCTCACATGGGATGCTTGAGAAGTACTCTCATTTACATCCCCAATTTTCCTACAAAACTCACAAACACTAAAATAAAAGGAAACAAGAAATTAAGAAAATAAAAGAACATAAAAATTAAAAAGGAGTAAAGAAGTTTGAAATTTGGGTTGCCTCCCAAAAGTGCTTAATTTATAGTCTTTAGCTTGACTACAGCTAGGTTTTCTTCAAAGGGCATACAAAATTTGAATCATCCTTTTGGGCAAAAATTCTCCATTGATATGTGATTTAAGGTGTGAATCTTTAAAATTTTCATAAAATCTTTTTTCAACATCTTCATTTGGAGGTTTCTTTGGATGTTCTTTCTCAACCACCTTCTTAGCTCCCTCATCAATCACATCAACTTTTTTACAGATCTCTTGAAAAGAAGGAGATTTGATTAGTTTGCCAATGATAAATTCATTTTCCTCCTCTTCGACCCTTAAGAGTAATTTGTCATTCTTTATATCAATTATTGTACCAGCTGTAGTTAAGAATGGTCTTCCCAAAATTAGAGGAATCTCAATATCATCTTTCATGTCAAGCACAATGAAGTCCACATGAATGTAGAACTTCCCAACTTTCACCAAAACATTCTCTATAATCCCAACCGGATGCTTAATGGATTTATCTGCTAATTGTAAGAAAATTTTAGTAGGTATCAACTTTTCAAGCTTCAATTTCCTCCAAATAGTCAAATGCATTAAACTTACACCTGCACCCAAGTCACATAAAGCTTTGTCAAAATTAAAATCATTAATTGCATAAGGAATAGAAAAACTTCCTGGATCTTCTAGCTTTGGTGGAATCTTGCATTGGATTATAGCATTGCACTTTTCAGTAAGTGCAATCACTTTCATTCATTCTAAATTTTGCTTATTGGAAAGAAGCTCATTAAGACACTCCATATACTTAGGCATTTAAGTTATGATATCTGCAAAAGGAATGTTAATGTGAAGTCGTTTAAAAGCATTTAAAAATTTTTCATAGAGCTTGTCTAATTTGCTCATTTTCAATCTTTGAGGAAAAGGAATAGAAGGCACATATGGTTGAATTTGTGGTGGTGTAGACACTTCCTTTTGTTCCTCTTCATCTTCTCTTTCTTCCTTGGAGGAAGTATCTTCAAAAACAGTACTTTGTTGCTCATCACCTACCATTATTTTGACATCCATCTCTTTTATTTGCCCATAGATCTTCACGGTAATTGCCTTGTAATGCTTGATTGGATTCACTTCAGTTTGGCTTGGCAAAGTACCTTGGGCTCTTGTATTTAATGAGCTAGCCAATTGACCAACTTGCATCTCCAAGTTCCTATTTTGGCTAGCTATTTGATCAACCTTGGATTCCAACTTGTCATATTGCTTCTCCAATTTATCAAACCTTTATGTAGTAGCTCCAATGAATTTCTCCAAAGTTACTTCATAAGAAGGTTTGTTTTCAAGTGATGTTTGATTTTGATTCATCCCTTGAAAGTTGGTTTGATAAGGTTGCCTCTGATTGCCTCCTTAGTTCCCTTGATTTCCTCATGCCAAGTTGGGATGATTCCTCTACCCTGGATTGTAAGTATTAGAGTAGGGATTATTTTATTGTCTATAAGGATTAGAGACAAAATGAACTTGCACCATCCTAAGAAATTCTGAATTATGGTGATTTCTCCCACATGACTCATAACCAATTGGATGGTTAGAAAGAACATTGATATTTACTCGTTCCAAAATCTTAGCAATTGCATCAACCTTAGAGGCAAGTAAAGAATACCCATCCATATCATAAACACCAGCAACTCTTTTTGTCACACTTCTTTCATTTGACCAGTGGTAGTTATTGGCTGCCATTTCTTCAAGAAGGTCTTATGCATCTGCAACGTTCTTATTCATAAGGGCTCATCTAGCAGCTGTGTCAATAGTACTTATCATCTGAGTAGCGAGGCCATTATAAAAGGTCTGTACTATCAACCAATCAGGGATAACATAATGGGGACACTTCCATTGCAAATCCTTGAATCTTTCCTAAGCTTCATAGAGAGTTTTTCTCTCAAACTGAGTAAAGCTAATGATGTCATTCCTCAGTTTAGCAATCTTTCTAAGTGGAAAATATTTCGCAAGAAAAACCCCTATAAGTTGATCCTATATAGTGATTGACCATGGAGCTTGAGAAATTAGCCATGTTTTTGCTATATCCCTAAGAGAGAATAGGAAAAGTCTTAGTCTAATGGCATCATCAGTAACGCCATTCATCTTGATTGCATCACAGATTTCTAGAAAATTTGCCAAATGGGTATTGGCGTCCTCCATGACTCATCCCCCAAACTGAGATTGTTGAACCATCTGTATGAGTGACGGTTTGATCTCAAAGTTATTTGTTGCAACAGTTGGCCTTTCAATGCAGGGCCGCATAATCAGCTTAGCATGACAAACTCACGCAATGTCTTGTTAGCTCTGTTGTTTGCCATCTTTTCTCCTTCGCTTCCTTCCTCAAAAGTTTCTTTATCGAATTTTTCTTCTTCTTCCAAAGCCTCTAGCTCTTTGGCTTTTTCTTTTTTTTCCTTTCTAAGTCTCTTCTTTTGGCTTTAGTCAAAATGTTACACCTACGCTCGATTTCAAGATTTAACTCCTCTAACTTTACGTTGGGATCGCTTCTCATAAACATCTAAAGGGATATGCAAAAAATAATAATAATAATAATAACAATAACAACAACAACAACAACAACAACAACAACAACAACAACAACAATAATAATAATAATAATAATAATAATAATAATAATAAAGAATCTAAAGTAAAAAAGTATATCAATTTTATTGATATTGACAATGTCGCTTTCCCCGGCATCGACGCCAAAAACTTATTGCGCAAAATTTGCATGTGCACAGATCATGAACAAGTAATATAGTGATTGAGTAGAGTGTGATTCCACGGGGAAAGAGTTGACAATTACCAAAATTATAATTATTCTATTATTTAGAAAATTAATTTAGTTGAGATAAAAAAAGAAAATAAAAACAAATATTAAAAGATAAATTCAATATATAAAAAAGACCTGGGTTTTAGATTTCTTCAATTGATTACCTATAACTTTTCTATATTCTCTATATTGATTTAATTTCATTGAAATTAATGATTAGATTTTCCTAAATTATATGATGTTCTCTCTCAAGACACAACACAAGTATTTATATTAACCTTATGTTTACTCTCGTTATTATAAGCAATTAACACAAACCTATTAAATTTTATGGAAACCCATTAATTAATTACAAAGGAGTGTTCTTATTTCTAAGCAACACATTTCTTAGGTCTAATATCTCAAAGAACTAATATTATGTTTCTATTCTCACTACTTCACATAAGATCTTTAAACATGTAAATAGTGATCAATTATTTACAAGCATTAAATTTTAAAATAAAGATTAATTCCAATAATAAAAATCAAATCAATCAAACAAAGATAGTCATAGGAAAATCAAGATATTACATTTAAATTCCAGAAAAGAAATTTAGCTACTCATAATTAAAAAGAAAGAAACAATTAAATTAACAATCAATCTAATAGAAAACATAATAACAATTTATTATTGAATTGAAGAATAAAAGTTTAGAAAGAACTCTTTTTGGGATACAATATTTGGCGTACACGAGCTCCAAAACTTCTCTTCTTAATCAAAATGAAAATAAAAAGAAATGAAATTAAAAAAATATAAATCTATATATCTATTTGTTTATTATATTGAATGAATGAATGATGATTTGAAGGAAATGTGGTAATACCTATTTATAGGTAATTTCCATCTTATTTTTCTATCATCATGCATTATTGCTTGCATCATTATTATTATGACATCATTATTTACATCATTATTATTATGACATCATTGTTTGCATCATTAATATCATGCCATCATCGCCTGCATCATTAATGTTATTTTAATATGCAAAATAAAATAAAATATTAAAAATATTTTATAATTTATTTATAAATTGTTAGAATTATTTATTTCTCAAAATAAGTAATAATATTATTAAATTCTCAAGAACTGAATCAAAATTTGAGTTTAAACAGGTAAAATAATTTTAAAAAAATAGAGTTATCAAACATATGCTTCTGATTTAGGTTATGGTGGTA
>CATKHJ011070792.1:0-11745 GCA_949750685.1 Vernicia montana
TTTTTTATTATTATTTTTATTATATATATATATATATATATATATATATATATATATATATATATATATATATATATATATTAGTTCAATTTGACTAGAAATCAAGTTTTAATTAATTTAAAATTTTATAAAATGATATGATTTCTATTTATTTTAAAATTATTTCTTTTTTTTATTAAAAATTGAATTCCATAAATTATATTTTCTTTCAAACATGAAGAATTCTTGTAAAATCTGAATTTGCAAACAAGTACGTAACAACACTAATAATTCATTGCTAATTTAGATAGAATCTATGAATGTATAAATTATAGATACTAAAATTCTCTTTAAGAAAAAAAAATCTTACCAAGACCTCATATGTTTGAAGAATTTCAGTGATAAATTTCGTAAAATTCATGAATTATAATTTAATCTTTTATTTGATTTGAAAAATTGAACTGCATTTCATAAATTTTTAAAAATTTATCATGTTCCAAAATCTTAAAAAATAAAAAATTTAAAAACCCATATAGAATGTGAATTTTTAATTTCATAAATTTTATTTAAATTTATGAATTTAAAATTCATCATATTAATCGAGACTCAAATGACGTGTTTGACAGAGAAAATAAATTTAAAAAAAAAATACAAATCTAGGACAACCCCATCATTATATCGTGCTTCAGAAACTTTTGTTTATACGGCTACAAGTCAATATTTAAATATTCTAATCATAAATATATATATATATATATATATATATATATATATATATATATATATATATATATATTAGGTAGTATATTATGCTATATATATAAAATATATAAGAATATTAGATTAGATCCATTGATTTTAGACATTCATAAATATTATATTACCTAATATGGTATATAACAACTATCATACACTAAAATACAAATTTATGATTGGTATTTTTCAGATTTGTATGATTCATTATTTCCTAAACTCTTCATGGTGTGTATTTTTGAAAATTCACATACCTTAAATTACCTGAAAATAAATAAATAAATAAAGACTATTGACATGCCAACAAAGGAATTCCCCAGCCTGCAATGGCAAAACAAAGGAATAGGTCGTATATTGGCAAAGAGTTTAACAAGAACAGCAAATCAGCAGCACAAATAGCATTATCATAATGAAATTCTCAAAAGGAATAGGTATATGCTATAATAACTATTTTCAACATTCACTGCGATTTGGCAAGGATGAGCAAATAATGCGAATAAGCTCGTGCTTATCAACCATTGAATTGGAACTCATTCGATAAGCTCATGCTTTCTGAATCAGCAGAATCCCTTCAATATTGTTTTGTTTTTTAAAAAATAATTGAAAGTTGAAACCCATTTTTATTCTTCCTGTTCTGCTGAAAACAATTGATGACCAAGTCTAAAAGGACGACTGAACAATAGGCTTGATATTAATAATGAAAACATAATAGTTAGATCAGTGGAGCCACTGCAATTATTTCCAGAAAATATCAGTCCTCTTCATTTCATCCACAATCATTATTTATGACCAAGACATCACATAAAACAAGATAATACTATTTTGTTATAAAATATAAAGCTGAGACACGTATGCTAAAACTACGAGAAAGACACTACCCCACCCAGTCGAATAGTCTAAATAGACGTGCTGTGTAACATTACCTATTACACAGAGCAACTTTTCCTAATTAAAGCTTCCATCTACCCTGGAATTTCAAAGTTGACAGAAATAATGATAATCGCATATGGTAGCTAGGCCAACATTGATAGGATGTGAAAGCATAGACTGTTCAAAATGGGATAATGGATTAATAACATTACCTATTATCCTCCAACCAGTATACTCTATCAAGAGGCACTTCAACAAAGCTTGGTACACGAATCTGGTTTTCTTTAGCCATCGTGAACTTTCTCATTTCTCCTAAAGAAAAGGAAAAGATTTCTTGTGATCAGCGAACATTATCCAAAATCTTTTATTTGAAAAACCATATTTAATGCATGTTGAATGTTTGCATAACAACTGTCCAAAAGTCTTCAAAATGATTTCATGTTGATTGAGTTAATAATATTTGAAGCCAGACAAATATATGATACGAAGTTTTAGCTTCACAAGTCAATTTATGTACCTTAATATAGTAACTTTTTGTTGCTTGCAAGTTCAGGCAGGAATTAGTTGACATGCAGATCTCTAGCAAACTTTTTTAAATTTTGATGCTTAATCAGAGATGGAAACTACAGGAATGAACTCATGATGTAAATAAACATAAATGTAAGACTCAATGTATTAAACAATTTGTCTATAACAAATATTTTCAGAAGTTTTTTTTTGATAAAAGTTTAATTGGAATCTTAAAAATTAGTTGGAAACTAATTTGATAAATAAAAATTTGAAAATGTTTGGACCTACAAAATACTTTACATTATTCTACTTACAGTTGAAAAAAAGCAAAAATAACAATAAGAAAAACAACTTCTGGTTGTTGCCTGTGGCTAGTGACAGTTGGATATGTGAAAATGCAGAAATTTTCCTTCAAAAATTACTTCTAGTTTTTTCTTTGACAGGGAAAACATTTACTTAGTTTTTCATAGACAAGGGAAAACGTTTCCATTTAATTTTCTTAGTGTGTGTTTGGCATTGCAGTAAAACTGTTTTTGCCAAACTGTGTTTAATTTATTTAGAGCTTAAGAAATCATGGTTTGGGAAAAGCTATATTTTTTAGCTTTTCTCAAACCATGGTTTACGAAAACCAATTTAAAAAAATTTAAAAAACTAAAAAAATTATCAGAACACAGTTTTGAAAAGCAGGTCCAAACTCAATCCCAAACTAACCCTTTAGCATCCCAAACACTGGAAAATAATTTCTGGAAACAAGCAAAGTTTCTAAAGTGTCAAATTGATGAATGACTTCAAACAAAATTTTATAGCTCCTGAAATAGTATTAAAAGGACATTGTCTCTCTTTGGGTAAGCAAGGAAGTCAAACACCAAAATCACACTTGAAATGTAAAATTTCCCAAGTACCCAACTTTAATTTGCAGCCTGCAGCTTCAGGAGATCAAACCAAGTTTTCCACTCAAACCATCACATCTTACTGACCCTCCAGGCATGAGGTGACTACATAATTATACGAAGGAATAGAAAGGTGAACAAGACAGAGACATCAACACATGTTTTACCAATGGCAGGCTGCAGTACTAATAAACTCGAATAGTGGGTATAACAAAGTGGATATCTATCATTTAGCAGCTGAAGGTTTTGATCTTTCTTCCCAATAAAATAGGATTTAAATGCCATTTTATTCTACCATAAACTTCATAGGACTCATAAGTCACTGATAGGCCAATGGAGATTGATAACTGTTAGCAGCTTCCAAAGCAAAACACAATTGTATGACAAGGTAAATGGAACAGAACAGAAGAATAAGCATTCAAGAATACCAGTTAATTGGAAACCTTTTTTTCTATTTCATTTTTTCAAAGCAAGATCCTACTAATATCAGTTAATGATGCAGAAAGCGACTAAAAATACAATTACATATATAGCAGTTGATACCAGTTAATCGGAACTCTTATTTATTTATTTTGTCAACTTCATTTATGGGAAGAAAGGATCCCACAAATACCGGCAAATTGATGCATAAAATGACTAATGATAGAAGTACAGTCTACAGAGTACAGACAAAGCAGTCCCAATGCATCAGGAAAAATTCTTACAGTTGAACACCTAAAATGCTTTGAACAGGACAACAAGAGTACACTAAGTGAAGAACTGATTTACAACTAATTCCTAATCATATATATTCAGTAGCTCTTACCTTACCATAAACAGGCCCTCTCTCCCATTTCAGACTGCAATATGCAACATTAAATAATACAATGACAATGCAATAATTTTCTCAACTGAGCTAATTAAGTGTGGTTGTAAATAACAACCATGAATTGCATCCAAATTCTGCTTGCTCCTTTTTTTTTTTTAAAGAAAAAATGGTTTTCAGGGACTAAAGCAATCTCACCTTCAACATAATCAACAAACAAGCCTCAGTTTTTGAGTTCTCTGACCAAATCTACAAACAACACATAAACAAGAGAAGACTAAATAATGAAGATCATAGTATTATATTGCAAAATAAATGAAAAATGCAACAATAGGATATCTCACCTTGCAGGGATCTGACAATTTATAAAGGCTGCAGTAGCAAAACAATCAAGACTTATCAGATGGAACAAATCTCCTTTGCATCATTTCATCATGAAATTCGAACTGCCAATTAGTCCTAGACTACACGTGTTATATCAACAATGGCAGACTGCAGTACATGGGTTAAACTAAAAATAATCATCTGGGACAAATCCCCTTTGCAGCATTTCATCATGAAATCGAAATGCCTCCTTCAAGTTGTCCTGGGAGACATGCCCATTTATCAAGGCTGTGTACGTAGATCTGTCAGGACTTACTCCTTTCTCAATCATTTTCCGTACGATCAATTCAGCCTCCTGCATTCTACCTTGCCGACAGAACCCATTTAGCATTACATTATATGTAATGACATCAGGCGGAAGTCCTCCTTTTTCCATCTTATTGATCAGAACAAAAGCTTTGTCCATTTTTTCTTCTCTTACAAAACCATTAAGGAGGGTGTTATATGTGATGCTATCAGGAAGAACTCCTTTAGAAATCATCTTGCCCAAGAATTCATCTGCCTTTGATGCATCACCTGATCGACAATAGCCCTTTATAACAGTGTTGCAAGTGATAAGAGTAGGTTTGATGCCTTTCTCAGTCATCTCATCCCACAATCTAAAGGCCTCAAAGACAAAGCCAAGATTACAATATCCATTTATTAATATGCCATATGAAATGTGATTAGGAAATATCTTCATAGAGATCATATCATTCCATAACTCATCTGCTTTCTCCATTTCACCTATCTTGCAAAACCCATCAATTAAAGTGTTGTATGTCACAATGTCTGGTTTGATATTCCTTTGGGTCATTGTTCCAAATAAGCTTAATGCCTTATTCAAATTCCCATCCTTGCAATGTCCGTGAATGAGCGTAGTGAAAGTATAGAAATCTGGAAACACACCCCTTTCCACCATCTCATCAAACAGCGCATTTGCATCTGTGAGCATCTTCTCTTTGCACAACCCATTTAATATTGTATTGTACGTAACAACATCCAAAACACAACCCTGTTCCAGCATTTCATCCCGCATCTTCAAAGCCTCCAATATCATGCCATTTCTACAATAACCATCTATAAGAATAGTGTAGATCACATTATCTGGAACCAAGCCAGATTTCTTCAGATCTCTAAAGTATGCTAATGCCTGATCAAGATGTCCATTTTTTGAGAACACACCAATAAGCGAACTGAAGCTAACTAAATCAGGAGCAACACCTTGATGCAACATTTCACCAAATACTTCTTCAACTTCCAAAATATTGTCTTTTCTACAACATTCAACAAGCAATGCGTTATAAGTGGTAGTATCAGGACTCAATCCAATGTTCAACATCTCATCTAAAACTCCCTTTGCTCTAGCATAACTTCCTTTTCTACACAAACCATTTATAATAGCATTATATGTATATAAACAAGGTTTCAAACCCTTAACTGACATTGAGTTCATTACTTCAAAAGCTTCGTCTAAAAGCCCTTCACGACAATATGCATTGACAAGAGTATTATATGTTACAATATCTGCAAAAATTCCTTTTTTCTCCATATCCCATAAAAATGTCTTAACATCATCAATCTTGTGGTCTTTACACAATGCATTTACCATAATATTTAACGTATAAACATTCAATTCAATCCCACTTCTAACCATTTCCCTATATACTTCCCATGCCAAATCAACCCAACCCATTTTCACTAGCCCTCCAAGAAGACTATTACAAGCATTTATAGATACCAGAAACCCTTTACTTCTCATCATTTTGAATGCATCAGTCCCTTCCTTTAACTTTCTAGCTTGCACATATGTCCTAATTAGCAAATCAAACACCAAATTATCCAACCCACAAGTACTACTAATTGTTATCAAGGATTCAACACTCTCAACTGTTGAAACTCCACTTCTCCTAATCATCCGAAGAATCAAAGCTTGAGCATCAGATAGTCTTTTGCTACGTACCAAAACATGAATCATTGCACTCAAGGATATTGATGAATGTTTAATATTCTTACCATTTAACACAACATGATCAATAAATCTTTGACCTAGTCGCAGACTATCATGGCAACGATATAAAACCTCAACTATGATCAATGGGCGTAACCGAAAATGATAGTTGTGCAAAGAACTTACATTACCTTGCCTTAAATTCAATAGAATTTTCTCCACCAAGAATGAATCGGGTATTGCTGTTGATGAAATTGGTTCTTGGCTTGGATTTTGAGAGGCCTTTTGGGTATGAAGATATCCAAGCCCATATTTTGAACTAGGATTCAAAAGAGAAATGATAGAGTAAAGTCCTTTGTGGATGTTGAGGGTTCTGTGATACTGTGTCTGAAAAGGTAGGGAATGGATGACCATGTTTTGTGAAGTATAGTTGTTTCAGGTACTTTTTTGTTCCCTTTTTTTTCTCCTTTTAGAAGTATGGACAGTTTTTCTCAGAGAGAGAGAGAGAGAGAGAGAGAGTTTTCTAAGAGTAAGCAGAAAAATATGCCCTTCTTCTTTTCCTTCTATTCAACTCTGCAACACATAAGAAATATTCTTCACATACTTGAATTTTAAAAAATAACATTGAAACTAATGGTTACTATGTCAAATTTCCATAATTTTTTCTCAAGAATATAGGACTTGTGATTTAAGGGGGGATCGAAGGTGAAGATAATGAAAAGCACCTTCCCATAAATGCTCAGTATTAAAAAAAAAGCATAACTATATAGGTAAACTGCAAATTTATTTGTTTTAACTTTTATAAGAGTCACAATCAATTGCAAAATTTTCCTAAGAAAATTCATTTTCATGATTTGTTACTCATGACAAATGGACAGGTATGTACTAACTTATATGTCTCATGACAGGTATGTACAATTTGTTACTAAGAGACATGAGCTTAGTTGAATTACTAGCTTGTTTCAAAATAAATGGAACTGGAAAAAGGGTATGCCCATTCTGGTATCTTTTAATGATATTGACATTGTTAGAAATATGATTCCTAATATTGCAATCAATCATGTTTCTAGACAAGCTAATTATATTGTTGATGGTTTTGTGAAGTAAGGTGTCAATCGCTCTTCAGTTTCGTGGCTTGATTATAAGTATATATATGGATTCACATCAAAGGATGTTTGCAGAATCTGGTTGCATATTAGCACACTATGTGGTACAATTAAATCCAAAAGTAGTTAATAGTTTACACCTTTGTGTATATCCACATTCAATAAGATACCAAGTTACTATAAAGCATGTACAAAGTGAATGGAACAAAACAGATGAGTAAACTGTTTTGCATTTCTCCAATGTTTAACCAATCAAATGGCTTTAGCATTTCAATTTAAATGCTTGAAGTAAAGAAATTTTAGAATCAAACTTTAAAGCCACTATTTTATGGATAAGGGTAAAATTTAGAATAAAAAAACAAAACCAACTGATAATCTTCCATTTTAACATTAATAGTTTCTTAGTCTTATAAAAAAAAATTACCCAATTCAATAAAAGGGAATTACAAAATATATAGTTCAGGAATTAAGGTTACAATGCGGAATAATCAAAGAACTATAATAAAATAGACATCAGAGAAAAATATCAATTTTGCTGAGACGTGAAGCAATTAATTACTAACAAGGAATTAAATAATAAGGGAAAGAAGATGAATCAGTTACCTCGTTTGAACTCGAAGCCTTCTTCACTCCACCAGCTTCTTCTTGACAAACGGTGCTTCAACCCTCTTCAAGAAAATAAATGCTCGAATTGGATTTTGCAGAATCAGAAGCTAGAGAGGGGGAAAAGGAAAATTTTTGTTAGCGAGTGAAGACTGCACAGGCGATTAGCCTTGTATATATATATATATATATATATATATATATATATATATATATATATATATATATATTCATATTTTGATTTTAATTCTTTAAATTATTCTTTTATTAATATTAAATTAGTAGCACATTGAGCCATCATCTCACAGTAAGTGCATATACATATAGGATTGATTTTCTTCCAATGCTAAAAAAAAAAAAAAAAAAAAATTAGTTAAAATATATAACAAAATATCAAAGTACACCTAAACAATTAAATAAACATTTTTAAATTTATTTTATATTATATTTATATTTATAATTTTATTATTATTAATATGTGTTACTGGAAATGTATAGGAATCAAAATTTGAAGGAGAAAAATAAAAAAGAAAAATTGTGCATATTAAAAAAAATTATATAATTATAAAAAATGTGAAATAAATAATTTATGCTTTGTTAGTAATAACCAAGTCCTATTTGATTTGGCTATTCATAGCAGCTGTGACATTAGTTTTTATTGTTAATATGTTTAATCGTCATTAAAGATAAATATTAATATTTATCTTTTTATTTAAATATTATTTTTTAATACAATAAACTAATTTTTTTATTTAGATAAATAGGAGCTATTTAAAAAAAATTTCAAATTGGAGTTTTATAAATAACAACTGTTTGACTATTATTATCTCTAAAAAAAAATAACCAGATAAAAATGATGTAGTTGTTGAGAATACAAAAACTCACAGGTGCATCAAATTTTTTTTTAGCCAAACACACACTCAATATATATGTAAATAAAAAGAAAAATAAATTAAAAGAAAAAATTCAAATTGGTATAATTAAAAAGTTATTAAATATTTATACAAACGAGATATACTTTAAATAAAATAAATATAAAAAATTCATACAAAATAAATATAAAGTATCAATAAATTTGTACTAAGAAATTCAAAATTTCAAGTCTTTGTTTCACTAATTTTTTAGAAATAAATAGTGTAAGAAGGAAAAAAAAAAAAACCCTCTTTTTGGGATAAATTTTATCTATCGTCCTTATTTTGTGGTTACTCCAATTTCAAAAGGTTGTTTTAAATTCTTTAAATTTTGATTAACTGTAATATAAATGATCTTAGACCTAATTTTTATCAGTTGTCCTAACGGATAGCTGACGTGGCCAACCAACTCAGCAAATTTAAAATATTTAATGCCACGTCAGTTATTTGTTACCACACATTCTCTCTCTCCTTGCGTGAAGCTGCTTCTCTTTCTTTATATCTTTTTATACATACAAAATCTAAAGCAACTGATACATTAAATTTGTTTTAGATTTTGAAGAAAAATCAACCCACATCAAAAATTTTCTTTCCACTTACTTTTTTCTTCCTATAATATCTCTTGGAATCACTGGTCATAATGGCTTCAAGCGATCCTATTATCGTTGCTGACTTTATTGTTGCGTTTGGAACACCCCTCTGCAATTGTGGAGAAGAAGCTCATATGAGGACCTTGTGGACAAAGGTGAATCGTGGTCGTCTTTTTTATGGATATCCTAATTATGGCGTGAGTTAAATTTTTTTGTTAATTTACGTTCATGGTGGGACATGGCTAATTTTTATATGGTTTAGAGTTTTAATGAATTTGTTATTTGAGTTATGCAGACTCCTCGTAACAAATGTAGGTTCTTTGTGTGGGTGGATCTCGATTTTTCTGAACGTGCGAAGAATGTGATTAATGCTCTCTTGAGGAAAACTGAGAGACTGGAGAAGGAAAACAATGAGATAGTCAAGAGGCAGAGGGTAATGAAGCTTAAGAAGGTGTTTGTGTGGGGAGTTGCTTTAATCTCTATGGGTATCTCTTTTGTTTCCTCTTGGTTGGCTATGAAACCAAAATGAGTATGTATTTGGTTTGGGGTAGGGGTGACAATATCAAACACGATATGATAATACGATACGAACCCAATACAAAATTAACGGGTTTGGATTAAAGGTTATTGTATTCATGTTAATTTCGTGTTAACCCGATTGTGACACGAAAATAATCATGTCGTGTCCTGAGTTGACATATTAACTCAAAAACGACACGTTTAACCCATTAACACATTTAACCTAATATATTTTATGACTTTTAAAATATGTATATATAAATATTATTTTTAATATTCTTTATAAATTTATATATAATTATATTTTATGTAATAATATAAATTAATAGCGGTAAATTTGATAATTTTTAAATATTAAAATGAAAAAATAATTAATTTAAAATTTTAAACGTATTATTCGTGTCGTATCGTGTTACCCATTAATTAAGTGGATTGTATTCGTGTTTAGATTTTTGACATTATAAACTAATCGTGTTGTGTTCGTGTTGACCTTTATCGTGTCATGGGTATAGGTTAACACGACCCACTAACACGAATTGCCACCCCTAGTTTGGGGATAATTTTTTTTGCTCAAATGTAATGTAGGTTTAGATTTAGAGTTTATATATTATGTCCATGTGATTTGTGCTTAAGTTCTACTTACATTATGTAACTGTTTTAGTAACTATGGCAATCGAAATTGGTTCACATTTTGGTATAGATTGTTCAAATTGTTCTTTATCTTTTATTTTGTTGAATTAGGATAACAGGTTTGCATATTGTGAACCCTCATTTTAGCACCCTAAAAATTATTTCTGAATTTATAGAACTAATCAGAATCTTTTTCTAGTCAAGCCAGCACTTTTCTGATCTCGATCAAACAATCTGTACCAGACAGTATTTTCCCGATACTGACCGGATTTTTCTCAAAGCAAACTGCCAAACTGTCCCAAAAATCCTTCCAAGCCTACCAGAGCGGATTAGAATATTTTTCTATCCAACTTGATATTTTTCCAAACCTGAGCGAACTTCCTGTACCAGAAAGCCTTTTTCCGAGACTAATCGAATTTCTCCCAAAACTGACTGCTAAAATGTCCGATAATTAATTTTGGATCCAACGACACTGACTGGTAATTTTTCAGACCTCAGAATACCCCAGAAATTGACCCAGAACCTTCGAAAACTGACCCGAAAAGCCCCGAAAGCCGAGCCAAAACCCAGAGCCTCACGGAGCTGCATGGCCTCTGCGCGGAGCCGTGCAGCCTCCCCACGGGGTCTGCATGGAGGCTGCGCGGCTTCCGTCGACCTCTGCAAGGAGCTGTACAGAGCCGCACGACTTTCGTCGGCCTTTGCGCGGAGCCGCATAGCCTCCCCGCGGCGTCCGCACGGAGGTCGAGCGGAGCCGCGCAGAACCTCACGGCTTTCGCGAGCCTGTGCGCGGAGCCTCCGCAGCCTGTCTTCGCGGTTCCGTCACTTTTTTGTGCATTTATGAAAACGTCCCTCCATTTTTCTGCTTTTTTTGTACCATTTTGATCTTTTTTTCACCCCCATTTTTCCTATAATTACCCCCCTTCCCTTCACTTCAAATCACACCAAAACATTTGTTGAATCTTCCACTTGCTTTCTCTCTCTCTCTCTCTATAATTAATTTTACTCTCTCTAATTAATTCATTAGTTAATTAAAAATTAATTTTAATTAACTAATTAATCTTTTTTTAAAATTCCCCTCAACTCTCAATTAATTAATTAATTAAAATTGATTTTTAATTAATTAACTGATTGAGAGTTGGTGAAAAATTAAAAAAGAGATTAATTAATTGATTAAAATTAATTTTTAATTAATTAATTAATTGAGAGTTGAGGGGAATTTTAAAAAAAGATTAATTAGTTAATTAAAATTAATTTTTAATTAACTA
>CATKHJ011071462.1:0-30174 GCA_949750685.1 Vernicia montana
TTCACGGAAACGTGCCCGAAACGTTTTTTAAATTACGGAAACGTGCCCGAAACGTTTCGGACAAGTTTCCGTGAGTTTCCAATCAGGAAACGTTTTCGAAACGCGGAAACGCGATCTCCTGAGAGTTTCCGTGCATCATAGTTTAAAAGAAAATGAGAGGTATTTTATTATTTTTCATAAATTTTAACTGCAAAAATCATACAGAAATGGAACATCCAAAATAAACATCAGATTAAGAGAAAAATGGAAAAATTAAAAAATGGCAGATAAAAAAAATACTAAATTAAAAGAAAAAAGACATATATATATATATATATATATATATATATATATATATATATATATATATATATATAAAAGGTAAAGCTTGAACTAACCTGAAATCTTTAATAGAAGAGGAAGAATAAGAGATTTGTGAGTTGAATCAATCAAGTTTTTTTAAAAAAAAAATCTTAATCCTTATTCAGTAATGAAATAGATAAAGGAGACGACTGAATGAAACAGAGCCTCACAAACTGAGAGTGGCGGCTGAGTTTAAAGATTCTAGGGTTTCATTTGTTTGTGCTATTAAAAAATCTTTTAAAAGAAAAAAATAAGAGTAACTTTGTACTTTTTAAGTTTTAACTTTTATAATTGTTTATAGAACTAAAATAGCAAAGTGAAGTGATGTTGATTTAATGGTTAAAAAAAAAAAAAAAACCGAAGTCCCTGTTCTTTCCATCACCACTCCCTCTCTTAGTTTCAATGCTCATCACCCTCAAAAGAATTTCAGTTTTCAATCTTAAATCTCCATTTCCAATATTCTCTTCATTGAATCTCTTATTTTCAACACTACCCTTAAACTCTAACCATCACCCAACTCAAAACCCTTCAACAATACCCTTAACCAGACCACAACTCAAAGCTCTGGTGCTCAGTCAATACTCCCATGGCAAGTTCTCTAATCTCATCCAAAATGTCGTCGCTTTGCCCTCTGTTCTCCTCTCTGCTTCTGAAAACCTCCTCACCTTCCACAATAATGCCTCCAACTCCCCTGACTGTGCCGGGTTCGCCTCTCAGTCTCTTTACCACTCAGTTTCCAAGCATTTCTCAATTGAAGAAATGGGTTGCGTGATTTTTGATAATCGGTTCGATATTGAGTCTCATTGTGTTAAAATTGCCGGTAAAGGTGAGTTCTTAGTTTTGCCCAATTTGAAATTGAAAGTTTTTATTGAAGCTATTAGGGTAGTTTTAGAAATTATATATGATGATCGTTTTGTTACTTTTTCTTATGGTGGGCGTGTCAATATGGGGCGGCACACAGCTATAAGATACCTCAAGAACTCGGTGGAAAACCCAAGCTGGTGGTTTAGTGTTTGCTTTAATCATGCCAATTTTGATAATAGGAATGTAGATAAGTTATGTTTGTTTATGGAAGAGAAAATTAAGGATAGGATTTTGATTGATTTGATAAGAAGGTTATTTGAATGTGGAGTTTTGAGAATTGAATTGGGTGGGCTTTATTTGGGGAGGGGATTTCCTCAAGAATGTGGATTGTGTTCAATTTTGATTAATATTTATTTTAATGGGTTTGATAGAGAAATCCAAGAAATGAGATTAAGAATTAGCAAACAGAATCCCAAATTTGAACCAAAAGAGATTAGTGACAGGTCTAGTTCCTTTTATAAGCCGGTAAAGATATATGCAATTAGGTACCTGGATGAGATATTAGTAATTACTTCTGGCTCAAAGATGCTGACAATGGATTTGAAGAGTAATGTTTTGAAATTTTTGGAGGAGAAGTTGGAATTGGACGTGGATAGAATAAATACAGCTATCCATAGTGCAGTTTCTGAGAAGATTGATTTTTTAGGGATGGAATTGCAGGCTGTCCCACCTTCAGTCTTGCATCCCCCTATGTCAGAAAAAGCAATCAGGGCAAGGAAGAAATATCTTAGACAGAAGGAAGTTAGGGCTTTGGAATTGAGAAATGCTCGGGAAAGGAATAGAAAGAAATTGGGTTTAAAAATTTTGAATAATGTTTTTAAGAAGTTGAAGCATAGTGATGGGTTCAAATTTGACTTTCAAATCGAGAATGAAGTGCGAGAAATTTTTGCAACTTGGGCAGATGAAGTGGTTCAAGAGTTTTTGGGGTCTTTGGAAGAGTGTTGGAACTGGCATCGAATGCTTACTGCTGGCGATTTCCTCTCTTTGAGGCACATTAGAGATCAATTGCCACAAGATCTTGTTGATGCTTATGATAAATTCCAGGAGCAGGTGGAAAAGCATTTGTCACCAGTGCAGGCTAGAAAGGCATTGGAGGAAGAAGAAAGGAGAGTTGAAGAAGAGGAGGAAAGAAAGTATGCTGAGAGAACAGTGGAGGATCTGACAAAGCTATGCATGAAAGTCTCTGCACCTATAGAACTCGTAAGGAAGGCTATTAAGATGGCTGGGTTTACAAACAATATGGGTCGTCCCAGACCAATCCACTTTCTAACTGTTCTGGAAGATGCTGATATTATAAAGTGGTATGCAGGGATTGGGCGAAGATGGCTTAATTTCTTTTGCTGCTGCCACAACTTTAAGATGGTAAAAACTGTTGTAAGTTATCACCTGAGGTTCTCATGTATCTTGACGCTAGCAGAAAAGCATGAAGCAACAAAACTGGAGGCCATTAGGCATTACACTAAAGATTTGAAAGTCACTGGCACAGATGGAAATGAAGAAGTCCACTTTCCCACTGAAAGGGAGGTAAAGATGATGGGAGATAGAACTCTTTCAGATCCAAAACCTGTAGACGGGGCTTTATTGTTGGCATTGATCAGATTGGCTTCGGATGAGCCATCTCATTCCTGTGTTGCTCATTTTTGTGGCAGAACAGACACTATTATGTATCGAGTAAGGTTAATGCAAAATCTTTTAAATATGAGCTCAATGAAAGGAGAGAAACGGGTTCAAGGAATGGGTGCAATTCATGAATGCATAGACCGACTATGCCTCCCATTATGTTCTGATCACATAAGTGATTTATATACTGGGAAAATTACTCTTCAGGACATTGACTGCACTTCATTTGTGGATGTGGACTGATTGTTGCCTGTATTCAATCTGTTATAGATTTTATAGGTGCTAGTTCTTGAAGCTACTGATGATCTGAAGCTGAGATCAACTGGTTGCTTTCCATACACAAATAGAGTCAGGTGGTCGCTCTATGCTTAGTTTCCGTTTAAGTTGATTTCTTCGGGCTTAGGTGAAGTCAATATAATAATGCAATTTCAAATCGATTCCTGAACCTATAATTCGCCAATGCAATAAAATTTATTGTTTCATCTGGCAAGAGATCCTTATCGGGAGCCAACCATCTGAGATATTTCAACTTCTTGTTTGGGTAGAAACTTGATGATCAATTAAGCACATTGTTGGAGACAATTCTTTAAAAGCAAGAGTGAAGTTATAGCTGAATTTGTAATTGGCATTTCTACATTTTTACATTGTTCTGATAAAAGTAGAGATTAATTTTTTCTCTCCAATTGATTTTTCGACTCTGTATATAGTGCTGGCCCTTGGTAACTTTTTTTTTTTTTTTTTTTGGGTTACTAGCTTTCTGACATTCTTTTATAATATGTTGATGTTTACTTGAAGTGTTTCTACTGGAAAAGATGTTATCTGGTGATCACACCAGTTTCTTCTGCATCATTGTAAAACTTAACCAACATATATACTCATCGGTTGATTGAACCTCGATTTTCCTTTGCTTCACTCGAAGGAGATTGTGATCAGGACATCATAGTAATCTTTTGACAAAGGGAAACAGTTTGCATGACCTAACATTGTGCTAGGTAATTAGATCTTGCATATTATTTGACATGCCATCTTCTAGACAATATTACCATGAAAATTTTCTGGTTTTTGGGCTTCATAGTTATGTCTTATTGATGATACAGATTATGCTATATTCCCTTTTCCTCCCCACCCCTCAAATTGAAAACTGCGAATCATTGCATGTTCCAGAAAAACATGAATGATTGCTTGCATAGCTAAAATGTAATCGATTTAGCTGAAGACTGAACAAAAAAATAAATAATAAAGGGGGGGGGGGGGGGGGGGTTGCTGTTAGACAACTGTGTTACCAACACAATTCAAAGGATCGTAAGACTTTTAATCACGCTTTGGTCACACAGTGACATCTTAGGTTAAGGATACAGACTATCGAATAGATCCTGCTCAAGTAAGGTCGCGACCTTGACACTTCGTAAGCTAATATAAGTATCCGATTCATTTTTCATATTTGTTCAATGTGGGATTTTTATTCATGCTTATTTTTGTTGATTTGTCCGTGTGGATTACCTAGACGTGATTGTTTTTCCAGATGTATTGGTAAAGCTAAACTTTTTATATTTTATAATAATTGGTAGTGGAATTGGAAACGTTAAACATACAAATGACCTAGAAGCTTGTTTGTGTTTGGTTTGCCTATGGCCTTGTGCAACATTTATTTTTAACAAAATATATATATTTATATGAGAAACATGTATGTGATATTCCAAATTTCACATTATATTGCAAAATATACCCACACCCCTAGCTATACTGTTTATGAGACACATGAAAATAGCAAACTTCCCCCTTGTTACAATTCCTATTCTTTCTACAATTTTGAGTCATTAATAGTTATTTTCAAATTGTTTATTTAATTTTCACAATGAAAATAATTCTTATATTTTAATATTGATAATGATAATAGAAATAGGAAATTGAGAGAATAAATTTGTATATATTGAAGTAGTGAATTGTATACAAAGAATAAGCTCTATATATAGAATTACAAGTGAACTAAATATAAAAAGAGAATATACACAAGAATAATTACAGCATGATTAGGGAGCATGATTATAGGCTGTATTACATGCAATAATTTATACATTAGCATCTCCTCAAACTGAAGGTGGTGAAGAAGCAGTCATTTGAAATTTGCTAACAAGATCACGAAAGCATGTGTCACATGGTATCAGAGTCGGCTCTACACTTTAATTTGTGCTCTTCTGTTACATTTGCAGCCGTGTGTCAATAGGGTCTGGCACATGTGCAAATCTGTTAATCTGAATCTGTTCGGTCCTCAATTTGTTATGTCACGTGCTAGTTAAGAGTCTAACAGCCTAATACGTATTAAGAGGGGGTGTTAAAGTTAAAGAGATCCCATATAGAAAAATAATAAAAGATATCAAAACTTAATATAATATTTGGGTCTAACCACATAATAGCTTAAACTTTTGGGTTGAATTTTAGGTTTTTGCTAACAAAAACAATTTTTAGTTATTTTGTTTGGCTACAATAAAGTTGTATTATAAGTTAGCTTTTACATTACTTTACACTATGAACAATATTCAAAATTCACAACATATATAAAACTTCACATATATATATATATATAATAAAAAATAAATAAATAAAAAAAAGAGGCATACACAAAAGTTATACTTTAAACAAACAATACTATCACAATACATCTTCTTTCTCTAAAAAAGTATGTAATGTTTTATCCATCATTTCAAGCTTCTAAATGTTAAAATAAAAGTACAATTTTTTTACAGACAATACCAGATATATATGCAAGTCTACAAGCACAGATCTTGCTTCTGCTTATGGTTTTCAGAGAATTTCCTTCATGTTCCACTATTTATTTGTGCTGATATGTAACTTGTACTGGCTCATAAATTTTGCTATGAATTCTGTAGAAGGAAACAAACTTGAATTTAATTTATGAAAAACAACATTAAAACCCTTTTACTTTATTTATATACATGAGACCATTAGCATGTGATCACATTCTAATTTGAGGTGTTTGGTAGAGTTAGCAGTTGAAGATTTTTTTTTTTTTAAATTTAGTGACAAACAGTTCAAAATTATAAAATTGAAACGAAAAAAGTTGAAATTTTTACTATAAATCAATATAGTATTTTACCTTCAATGTTCATGAATTGGTGAAATTTCTTTTTTGCAGGATCCTGAAGCCTTTTACCAGCTTCCTCGTGTCTACTATTTGGAAAATGCAATTGATTTTCACCTTCTAACATGTTCCCATCTTTTCTCTGAATGCACAAGAATAAGCAAGGTAGGCTATTAGCACTAATAACATGAATTAAAAACAATGATTCTACTCCAATAAAATTTGTTCTTACATTGTAATCCTTGTACAGACCATCAAGTTGGACCCGGCAGAACTCATCCAAATTCTTTTTCAGCTCTTCAACTAGTGTCTGTATCAAGATGATTATTCGATCGATTACTCAAAAGTTAGCAACTTGATGATTTTAGGAAAAAAAAACAAATAAAAATGATGACTATGAAGCTCTTACACCAAATATAAATTCAGGGGATACATCATGTTCTATTAGATTTTGAAGCTTCCCGTGAATGACATATAATCTGCATACATACAAGCAAATTAGTACTGAAAAAATTACGTTGCAATTGCCATTCAACTAATAGTTCAATAATCGAGTATACGTCTCATAATGCAGGAGTCTAATTAAGAAAATGAGTGATAAAAATATTTGGTAACATAAATGTATATGCAGCTATAGAACAACTAGCTTACTGTTTTGGGCTTTGTTCTTGGACCATGTCCTTAGCAATATTTGCAATATCTTCTTCCCAACCACTCAAAATTACTTGATCTTCTGTGAAGGAATAACTGCAGGGCAAAAGATAAGTAAAATTCATTTGTTGGTTAGTTAGGCATTGATTAATATTTAAACTCGCAATCTCACAGTTTTAAAAATGATTACAGTACTACAAAGTCAAAGTTCATTAGTATGAAGAAAAGAGAAGTAAGATTAAACAAACAAATATATCACCATTTCTGCCAGGAGGCCTCTAATGAACGAATGGCTTGACGAAGATTATTCTTCGAATTTTTAGCTATCCTTTCAGCGAATTGGTGTGGCAATTCTATGCCTTCTTTTTTAGCTATAAATTTTAGGACTTCAACAACCTAAACATAGAAAAATCGAAAATCTATCAAAAACATTTGAGAGAATTTAACAAAAATGTCAAATTAACCAATAAAAAAATGCTAGCTTGCATATCATTCCTACCTCTTCATTTGAAGGCAAGAAAAGCTGAACGAAGGTGCAGAGTTCCTTAATTGGCTGCAGCTTAGAGACATCAGAGCAGCAGAAGAAAAATTTACTGGATCCTTTATACCTTTCTAATAGCCACTTAATATATAAAACAGCATCTGTAGCTAACTTGTCTGCATTGTATAAAATGATTGCTGCACAAAAAAAAAAAAAGTCATGGCTGAGGACTTTAGGTTGGTTTGGATTAGCAGTTGGGAACTACCATTAAGCGTTTGAGGTTCCAACCGCTAGCATGAAGTATTTGGTAAATTTAACTTTCGAAATAAAGTTTTAAAATTTAACAGTTCAAAATAATAACTGAAACGCTTAAATTTTTAGCAGTTGACATTTAACTCCCTAACCACTAGCCGCCAATAGTTGACTACCAGCCGTTGATAGCTCACCTCTACCATTGAACCAAACCAGCCCTTAATATCTTTGTAGTTCTCAAAAGTACTTAAAAAAAACATATATACCTCTGCAAGTATCTTGTTTTGATTGCAAACCGTTCTTGGTTATCTTGCTGTTTGTTTCTTTGATAAGTTGGACAATGACATGCTTCTCATACCCTTTAAGATCAGAAAGATTGACTTCTACATGTTGAGAAGATACCTTTATTCTTACTTCTATACTTCCAATTGATTCTCCCTGTGATCAAAATTCAAAATGTTTTCATTTAAGCAGATTCACGAAGAGAAAAATTAATAACTTGAGGTCAATCAATAATCAATGAGCTATAACTTAGTGATAATTAGTGACGGAGTCAGAAAATTTTTCTATGGGATTAAATTTTTTAAACCATAATTTATATAAAGGTGATATATATAATTAAGTCAACTTCTAAATATTTAAGGAAAATTTTCACTTAAAATAAGGAGGCCAAATACAATATATGACCAAATTTTTATAATTTTACATTTAAAAAATTTTATATTTTGGAGGCTAGGGGCTATGGCCCCACTTGATCCCCCTTCCCTCCATCATTGGTGATAATAGGGTGCTCTAATTAAGGTTCAGGGCGGAACTAGACTTTAGTAATTGGAGGGCCAAAATATAAATAAAAAAAAAAAAAAAACTGTTATATTTGTGGGTCAATACATGTATTTTTAAAAAAATTCATAAAACTTATGGAAAAAAAATTAAAATTTAAAATTTTAAGGGCTCTGTAATTCCGTTACTACTAAGAGTACATATAGTAGATCGTAATATAATGCAATATAATATTAATCAAATGTATTTTTAGTATAAATATTATACTAAAAATATATTTATTACATTACATTATGACATATCATACGTATCCACCTATCCTAAGATTGTAAATGTGAATTCAGCCGAAGTCTAATTGACCAAAAAGAAATGCAATATCAAATAAAGAAAATTAGAATGAGAAATTACCTTCAAGCGAAATGCCTTGCACTCTTCCCTGGTCTGTGAAAGCATTAAGATAACATATTGGTATCAATAATTATTTAACAGTAAATTTAATAAATTGATAGGTGATGTTCCTTGAAAAAGCTATATTTGCACATTTGATTTGCTATTAAAGAACCAATTTAAAAGTTTGAACTTGTGGGGCTTGAATGCATAAACAAGCACAATAGTATACCATCTCAACCTTGTGGTGAAATTTAGTTCAGAATCTAATTTCCAATATTGAATTTAACCAGATTAATTTAATAACATTTGATATTTAATTTTAAAAATAATCATTGAAAGCAATTGCATATTTATAATAGTATATTAATGATATTGCCAAATGTTAATAGCATGTTGATACTACTAAATATTTGTAATAATATTATCATTTTTTTTCAAGAATTTTATATATCAAGTAATATTGCATACTAATTCTTGTTGGGAAATATCTAAAAAAGGATAAAAACATAATTTAAGTGGACTATTTTTTTAATTATCTATAATCATTTGTTAAATGTATGAAAACTGTATTAGTATTAAAATATTTTATTTTTAACGGTAAGATGATATTATAAATTAATTTTCTTACACTCTATTAAGTTCATTTTATTCTAGTTAAAAACAAATCATCCATGTCAGGACTAGTAGATTCAGAAATAGTAGATTCGTAAATTAGAAAATTTTAAGAATTGAATCTTGATAAATAAAGTGTGACACAAACCCACATACTAACTATTATGCCAATATAAGATGGTTAAAAAGTATTATTTGTTGTGATGAGTGCTTTTAAATAGTAATATTAGAAATTCGGTTAACCTAGAGTTGAAGTTTATAATCAATAAGTTTTTTATTCAATGATATTAAAACTTTTTTTTAAGGTTAAAAAATTTAGATTTTGAATTTCAATCGGAGCAGTTAAAAAAAAAAAAGTGTTATAAGTGAGAACGCAAGAATACATTTTATATCTCTTATTGTTGTAACATTTGCACAAGAACATTTTATACTAACACACTAATATTATAATTAAAATGGTAGGAATATCATGTATTATAATTATAATCAAAAAGCTTTCTAAAATGGTCATAATATCATGTATATGATGATAAATAAAATTTTAAAATACCTGTACTCTATCAGGTCCATATGCTTCTTGAATCATAGCCCAGATCATGGTTCTTTTTCCCACACCAGCAGGTCCTTCAAATATGAAATGTTTACAATCTATGCCTCTGATCTGTAAAAGTGAAGAAAAAAAAAAAAAAAAAAAAAGCCATGAAATACCAATAATAGAAGCTTAATTTGCTCAAATTATCATGTAAATCATAAATAATAATAATAATCTTACCAGACCCTGCACCTTGGTGGCTGTCGCACTGTTGCAGATAAAATCTTTCAAAGCTTTAGGCCTATACTTATCTGCCCAAATAAACTTCTTTTCATCCAACATATCAATGGTTGTCTCATTCTTCTCATCAACAACATTACTAGTACTAGCTTCAGCCCTTTCAGATGGTTCTGCTGGTGGCAGTAGAGGCGGAGGTGGTGGTGATGATTTAGATTCTGATGATACTCTCTCCCTCAATGGCTTCTCCTCATTAATAACCAACAAAACATTCTTATCACTCTCCTTCTCCTCCCAAGGAGCACAAGAGTAACAAGAACTGCCTTGCTGGACTGCCGTGGTGGCATCAGCAGGCGTAGGAACTAAACAAGGATCAGGAACAGGGTCAGAAACAGGGGAAATAATAGGGGCAGGAACAGGGTCAGAAACAGGGGAAAGAACAGGGGCAGGAAGAAGGGCAATAACAGGAGCATTATTTAGCTTGTCTTTAGTAGAAGACTTATTGGAAGAGCTAAAACAAGAACTCCATTCTTGCATTTTAATAAGAACAAAAGAAGAAAGAGAAGTTGAAGTAACAGCAGTAGCATGGCTTTCACGTCCAGGACTACCCTGTGCTGGTAATAGCAGCTTTTCGCGGCTAATAATAAGGGAATAATCAGTAAGTCCTTTATAATAAGGACTACACTTAGCATTTCTATCATCAACACTAATAATATCTTGTTGTCTTCTATTATGAGCTTGAAGACTCTCCTCTGTTAAATCAGAGTGTGAACTATTATCCGTGCTCTTTCTTCCAATGCTTATTAGGCTACCAAGCTTGTTTATATTACTCCAAGCTAGCCAATAAGAAGATTTGCTCGAGCGAGAGCTCGTGCAAGTAGAGCGAGTGGAAGAAGGAAGACGACGGTGGTTTTTGGATTTTGAAGAAGATGAAGATAGAAAAGAATCAGAAGTGGAACGTGGGATTGCTGGACTCGGCATTGGATTTGCATTTGCAGAGGTAAGTGTTTGATTTTGAAGGAAGAATTAGTTTGGGGATGTTAACTAGAACTATAACTATGTTATTGGTGGCAAATTCAAGAAATGGAGATGGACGTTGGCTTTTGTTTCTTTTAAATCAAAGCTGCTGGCGGAATAAACTATGATTGTTCTTGTTGCAACCCACGCCTTTGTTAGATATTAAACTTGAATGAATGGTAATAAGCTTTTGAGTTATATTCAGTAATTGTTTACATAAGTTTATGGTGAATAAGTAATTCGATAAATTAAGCATATTTATTTTAAGTATACGAAACTATTATAAAAACTTGTGTAATTAACTCATTTATAATAAGAGAAGTAATACATAGAATTCAATAATATATTTGAGTTTCTATTCTTCCTTTCTCTTTGAGTGAGTGTATGTAAGTTTAGTGAGTGCCCATCCACTTCCAACAAAGTGGTATCAGAGCCATATAATTAATAAAACATCAAAAGGAGCTTCTCTTTCTTTTCAATACCCACAACTCAACAAAACCAATTATGAGATTGGTCAATTAGAATGAAAGCCATTCTTAGTTCTCAAGGGATGTGGAATGTAGTTGAGAAATGTGTTGAGGAACCTCAAAATGAGGCAACACTAGATCAAGCCCAAAAAGAAGCTTTGGGAAAAGAGAGGAAGAAAGATCAATGTGTACTCACCATCATTCATCAAGGTTTGGATGATGATATGTTTGAGAAGGTTACTAATGAGACTACATCCAAGAGAGCATGGGAAACTCTGAAAAATTCCATCATGGGAGTCAATAAAGTAAAGAAAGTTCTGCTTCAAACTCTAAGGGCTGAGTTTGAATCGCTTTCAATGAAAGAAAGTGAAATCATAACAGATTACACCACAAGTGTTAAATATATCTTGTTTGTTTGTGGACAACATTATAAAGACCACTTGACATGCTAAGCAATATATGTGGATGTGAATTAAAGGGACGTGGACAATTGGCTAGGCACAAATTTATCTTTAATTTGTGACCATGTATTCTTGCTTCTCATTGGCTATAAATAATCTCACTCTCATTCATATTTCAACACACAAAAACAAGAAACACAAGCAAAGCTTAGTTTCTTATACGGGTAGTGTGAGTGTTTTGGTGAGTTTTGAGTTTAAACACTTAGGTGTGGTCAAACTTTGAGTATTGTCTAGCCATATTTTTTGTAATCTCCTTTTGTTACCATAGTGAAAATTATTTTGCCGTCTTTGACCGTGGATGTAGGCTTTGCCGAATCACGTTAAATTATTGTGTCCTATTATTTTATTTATTTTGCTCCATTAATTACTTGTGAACCCCTTACGTTTCAACAAACTGGTATCAGAGCCGTAATTGTAATTTCTCTTAAAATTTTGTATATGTTTTGTGGTTACAGTTTTGACTAATCTTCCACATCAGAAAAGATTTTTTGAGAATTTTGCAATTTGCGGCAAGGGGATATTTTTTTTTGACTTTGTGCAATTATGGCGGTAAAATTCGAGATTGAAAAATTCAATGGCAATAATAATTTCAGTCTATGGCGTATCAAAATGCATGCTTTGTTGGTCCAGCAAGGGTTGCAAAAAGCATTAAAAGGCAGGGAGACTCTACCGGAGACGATGACAGACCAAGAAAAGACTGATATGTTGGAATGCGCACATAGTGCTATTCTGTTATCTTTGTCAGACGAAGTGCTGCAAGAAGTTGCAGAAGAGAAGCCTATTGTTGCTCTATGGCTAAAGTTAGAAAGTCTCTATATGACAAAATCCCTCACCAATCGACTTTATTTAAAGCAACGACTCTACACTTTTTGGATGAAGGAAGGCACACCTATAAAAGACCATCTTGCTGAATTCACTAGAATTATTATGGATCTGAAAAATATTAATATCAAGGTTGATGATGAAGATCAAGCCTTAATTTTGTTGTGTTCTCTACCTCATTCATTTGAGCATTTTGTTGACACCATGCTCTATGGCAGAGATAGTCTTTCTATGAAGGATGTCAAATCATCGCTTAACTCTCGTGAGTTAAAGAAGAAGGTCTCTGAAAATTATGGTGATAATCAGGCAGAGGGCTTGGTTATTAGAGGTAGAACAAAAGAGAAAGGCTCAACTAACAATAGAGGCAAATTTCGATTGAAGTCAAAAGGTCGGAAAGGCAAATGCAGGTATTGCAAGAAGGAAGGTCACTGGAAGGCAGATTGTCCAAAACTCAAAGATAAAAGGGACAATGCAGATAATGCCTCACATGATGGTGATGTTGCAAATATTGTTACAGACAATTCTGATGGTGCCGGAAATATTTTTTCAATATCCACTACTTCACTTGCTGATGCTTGGGTTCTTGATTCTGGATGTTCCTATCACATGTGTCCAAACAGGGACTGGTTTACTAATTACCAGTCATTTAATGGTGGTGTTGTTCTTATGGGAAACAATATGTCCTGTAAGGTTATTGGCATCGGAACAATACAAATCAAGATGCATCATGGTATTGTGAGAACTTTGACAGATGTTCGGCATGTACTAGATCTAAAGAAAAATCTTATATCTTTAGGAACACTTGATTCTCAAGGTTGTAAGTATTCTGCTGAAGGTGGAGTGCTAAAAGTCTCTAAAGGCGCTCTAACGGTGATCAAAGGAAAATTGATAAATGGCCTTTATTTGCTACAAGGAAGCACAATTGTTGGTGCAGCTTATGTATCATCTTTCTCAGATTCAGAATCAGACACTGCTCGTTTGTGGCATATGCGACTGGGGCATATGAGTGAGACAGGGATGCCTATCTTGAGCAAGCGTGGATTGTTAGATGGTTTGAAAATTAGAAAGCTTGACTTTTGTGAACACTGTGTCTATGGGAAACAGACTAGAGTCAAGTTCAGTACTGCCATTCATAGGACTAAAGGCACAATTGACTACATCCATTCTGATCTTTAGGGCCCTGGGCCTGTTCCGTCAAAAGGTGGTGCCAGATACCTATTGACTTTCATTGATGACTTCTCTAGAAAAGTCTGGGTATATTTTTTGAAGCACAAAAATGATGTATTCCCTACCTTCAAGAAGTGGAAAGCGCTGATTGAGAATCAGACCGGCAAGAAGATCAAGCGCTTGAGAACATATAATGGTATGGAATTTTGTGGAAGTTAATTTAATGAGTTATGTGAAAATGAAGGCATAATGAGACACCGCACTGTGCGACACACACCACAGCAGAATGGAGTTGCAGAACGGATGAACAAAACTCTACTAGAGAGAGCACGTTGTATGCTCTCAAATGCCGGATTGTCTAAAGATTTCTGGGCTGAAGCTGTGAACATGGCCTGTTATCTTGTGAATCAGTCTCCATCGACAGCAATTGAATTGAAGACTCCTATTGAAGTATGGTCGGGTAAACCTGTTAATTACTCAGATTTGAAAGTATTTGGCTGTCCTGCATATGCTCATATCGATGATGGCAAACTTGGGCGAAGGGCAAAAAAATGCGTATTTCTTGGATATGCAACTGGAGTAAAAGGTTACAGATTATGGTGTACTGAACCTAAGTCTCCCAAGTTCATAATTAGCAGAGATGTCAAATTTGACGAGTCATCCATGCTTCATCCGAAAAAGAAAGTTGTTAATGCAGAAGAAAGTTCTGGTGTCAGTAAAAAGGTGGACCTTGAAGCAGAAAAATCAGAGAAAGAGCAAGAATGCACCTCTGATCAATCCATTCAGGATGATGAACCTAAAACTAATGAAGAAGTTGTCACTTCAGAAGAACAACGACCGTATAGTATTGCCTTCGATAGAACCAAGAAGACAACTAAACCACCTCAAAAATTCGGGTATGCAGATTTGGTTTCTTATGCACTATCAGTGGCAGAAGATGTTGAAAGTCATGATCCTGTTACTTATCATGAGGCTGTCACAAGTAGTGATTCTGCACAGTGGTCAGTTGCTATGAGTGAGGAGATTGAGTCTCTTCATAAGAACCAAACATGGGAGCTGGTGAAACCACCTCCAGGAAAGAAGATTGTTGGCTGCAAATGGGTTTTCAAGAAAAAGGAAGGAACCCCGGGTGTTGAAGCAACACGATTTAAAGCATGCTTAGTTGCAAAGGGTTTTAGTCAGAGAGAAGGAATAGACTTCAACGAAGTATTCTCTCCTGTTGTGAAACATAGCTCTATTCGCATGTTACTCGCCATGGTTGCATTGTTTGATCTGGAACTTGAACAGCTTGATATCAAAACAGCTTTTCTACATGGTGATCTTGAAGAACAAATCTATATGCAACAACCAGAGGGTTTCGTTGTTCAAGGAAAAGAAGATCATGTTTGTCTTTTGAAAAAGATATTATATGGCTTAAAGCAGTCTCCTCGACAGTGGTATAAAAGGTTTGACACTTTCATGTTAAATCATGGTTATTCTAGGAGTAATTATGATAGTTGTGTGTATTTCAGAAAGCTCTCTAATGGTTCATTTGTTTATCTATTGTTATATGTTGATGACATGTTAATTGCTGCTAAAACTATGTCTGAGATCAACATTTTGAAGGATCATTTAAGGAGTGATTTTGAAATTAAAGACTTGGGTCCAGCCAAGAAGATTTTGGGAATGGAGATTTACAGGGATCGGAGTGCAAGAAAGTTACACTTGTCCCAGAAGAGGTACATTGAAAAAGTACTTAAGCGTTTTGGGATGCAAGATGCAAAACCTGTCAGTACTCCGTTGGCAGCTCATTTTAAGTTGTCAGCAGCTATGTCACCGCAGACAGATGCAGAAAAGGAACAAATGTTACATGTTCCTTATGCAAGTGCAGTTAGGAGCATAATGTATGCTATAGTTTGCACTCGTCCGGATATTTCACATGCTGTCAGCGTGGTGAGTAGATTTATGAGAAATCCTAGCAAAGCTCACTGGCAAGCTGTTAAATGGATTCTACGGTATCTCAAAGGTACTTCAGATGTTGGCTTGGTATATGATAGAAGTTCTAAAACATGTAGCAATATTGTTGGTTATGTGGATTTAGATTATGCTGGAGATTTGGATAAAAGGAGATCTCTGACTGGTTATGTCTTTACTCTTTCTAGTTGTGCCATAAGTTGGAAAGCAATTTTACAATCGACTATTGCTTTGTCCACTACAGAGGCAGAATATATGGCAACAACAAAAGCAGTAAAAGAAGCCATTTGGCTTAGAGGTTTGGTAGGCGATTTAGGCACAAGATGAGACTGTTGTATACTGTGATAGTCAAAGCGCCATACATTTGACCAAAAATCAAATGTATCACGAGAGAACTAAACATATTGATGTCAGATATCATTTTATTCGGGAGATTATATCTCAGGGTACTATAATGGTGAAGAAAATTGGTATTCTTGATAATCCAGCGGACATGTTGACCAAGTCAGTTACTGTTTCTAAGTTCAAGCACTGCTTGGACTTAATTGGTATTTGAATTATTTAAGTTGCCCATTGGGGCATTTGAGAAGGTGGCATATTGGTTCACTATTTTGAAGACTTGCTAACAATACAAGTCAAGGTGGAGATTTGTTAAATATTCTTGTTTTTGTGGACAACATTATGAAGACCACTTGACATGCTAAGCAATATATGTGGATGTGAATTAAAGGGACGTGGACAATTGACTAGGCACAAATTTGTCTTTAATTTGTGACCATGTATTCTTGCTTCTCATTGGCTATAAATAGCCTCACTCTCATTCATATTTCAACACACAAAAACAAGAAACACAAGCAAAACTTAGTTTCTTATACGGGTAGTGTGAGTGTTTTGGTGAGTTTTGGGTTTAAACACTTGGGTAGTTTAAACACTTAGGTGTGGTTAAATTTTGAGTATTGTCTAGCCATATTTTTTGTAATTTCCTTTTGTTACCATAGTGAAAATTATTTTGCCTTCTTTAACCGTGGATGTAGGCTTTGCCGAACCACGTTAAATTATTGTGTCCTATTATTTTATTTATTTTACTCCATTAATTACTTGTGAACCCCTTACATTTCAACAAAAATTAAATAAAGTTTAAATTAGAAGAATATTTTCACTTGAATGAATTAAAAAAATATTTTGATTAAAAATAAAAAAAAAAGAATTAAAAGAATATTAGTGAACGTAATTAAAAGAATATTTTTTAATTAAAAAATTAAAAAAATACTTTGAATAAAAAAATAATTAAAAGAATCAAAAAGCAAAAAATATAAACGACCTCAAAAATCACTAAACTTTCAGAGTTTTACTAATGTGATCACTAAAATTCATCTGACGTAAATCTAAAGTGGCATGCTGAGTCAGATGGTTAGAGTGACATGTCATGCCACTTCATCATTCCGATGGAATTTTGATATGAATTTGGCTAGTGATCTCTGATTGAAAAAAGAAAACATAAAAGTTTAGATATTCGCCTGTAAGAAAATTTTCTTTAGTAATTACATCGAAAAAAATTACCAAAGTTTGGTATTTTTGGTAAGAATGGCAATGGAGCAGGACGGGGTGGATTTTGGGATTCCTATCCCCGCCCCATGAATAATCAGGGCAAAGACGGGGCGGGATAAATAATCCTCGAAGCGGGGATCTCCATTTGTATTTTTATAATTTTATTAATATTAAAATTTCATAATTTATATATTTTGATAAAATATTATATATATTTGTGTTAAGTTTTATATATTATTAATTAATATTTTAAAAATAATAATATAATTGAATACTCAATAATATAATTTTAAAAAAAATAATAATTTTTTTATATATATGTAATATAAAATTATAATAAAAAATACGTATATATTAATTTTGTGGAATCGAATTGAGAAGCGGGGCAGGGAGACTCAATCTCATCTCCGCCCCATTACCATAAACGAGACAAAAAAATTTCATCGAATTCGAGACATAAATGAATTTTTCGTTCGGATGAATCGAATTTTATCATATCTAATTTTTGGTATCATTTATCCCAATTTTGAGTATAATATTACTCCCTCCGTCCTAAATTGATAGACACAACTAACTTTTCACATGGATTAAGAATTAGAAGTTAATTTAGTTAAAATCATTAATTTTAATTTTTTTTTTCCAAAAGTACCCTAACAGTAACTCATAACCCAAAAAGATTAATTTTTGGAACCCAACTCTTGTATTAGTGGATATTAATTAATATATTTTTGAAAATATAAATACAACTAATTTAAATAATGGGTTTATCAATATCAATGTTAAATAAATAAGGATATTTTAGTAAAATACTATCTAAACTATTCTTATAAAATAGAAATGTGCCTATAATTTGGAACGCCCATTATGAAAAGTTTGTCTATCAATTTGGGACGGAGAGAATATGACTTAAAGAAATTGAGAGATTACTTTGTAACATTTTACCTTTATTCTCTTGCATTTTTTTTTTATTTTTTTTTTTTAATTCTGAGTATAAATTCCCATTGTGGATATTAGGCTATGAAGGAAAAAAAGGAAAATTTCCTTGATTCAATTTTATACTCTCTCCGTTTCACAATAACTGTCTTTTTAGAAAAGTGATTTTGTTTCAATATAATTATCGTTTTACAAACCCAATGTAGCATTAATTGATTTTTTTCTAAATTTAACCTTAACATTAATTGACTTAGTGTTATTGGTAGAATTTTAATGAAAAACAAATTAAGAGTATATTAATCTATTTGATTTGAAATTATTACTAATTTATTACTTTTTTAATCTAAATGCATTCCTCTAAAACGACAGTTATTGTGAAACGGAGAGAGTAATATTTATTTATAATTATAACTTAAAATATTTATTTATTGCATTATTTTTTTTGAAATAATTTAATACATCATAATATTACTTATTTTATATAACTTAAAAAAAATAATAATTTAGAAAATTTAGAAAATAAGCTAAACACCGAATTAGCAAAAAAAAATATTATTTTTACATAAAATATTCATTTAACAATAATATTAATTATATTAATTAATTACTACGTATATAAATCTTAGAAAAAATATTAAATTATTTTTTCAATACTAATTATTAAAAAAAAATTAAATCAATACTCGCACAACGCGCAAGCTCATAAATATTATATAAATATATCTTGAACTTTTACTTTTCAATCATCATTTTTTAATACAAATGGAGAGGAAAATATAATTTAAATATGAAGGCAATTTCATCTTTTCCTATTTAAGTGGTGTAAACATTTTACATCTATCAAAAATTTATTTTGGTATGACTATAATCTCATAATGTATATCAAGTAGACCTATTTGTCGGTCGGACTATAAATTTTAATTTGTAAAAAAAGTTACGCACAGGTCACAAAATTAATAACAATTTGTAGCCAAAATTCAATATAAAATATCACGAATTCAAACATTGATAACTCATGAAAACACAATGGGAACAATGAATTAATACAACAATTTGCAAACATAAATCAACAAAGAAAATATATATACTCTAAAACACAATGAATTAAACAATTTGTAGATCAATTATATTGATCCTTAATTTCATCTAGAACTTAGCTTGGAGTTGAGAAATCACATTCTTGTCAACTTGAAAAGCCTTTCCAAGAATATTAATGGCAAAGTCAGGCTTTGACCCGAAGACTGCGTTAGCAATGGTTATGACTCCTGGGTTTTGGCTACTGAGGGCAGCAATAGCAACGGCTTTACCATACCCAACATTTCTTTGAAAGTGAATGAGACCCACAGGGAAAACAAACACATCACCCTTATTAAGAACTTTTGTAATGAGACGATTCTCAGGGTTAGAAGTCACGAATCCAACTTCTAGGGTACCTTCCAAAATAGTCAAGATTTCAGTAGCCCTTGGATGTGTGTGTGGAGGGTTAATACCCCATGGTGCATAATCTACACCAACTATGGAGATCCCAAGAGTATTTAGTCCTGGTAATTGGGTTGCTGTGACTGGGGTCACCCTTGAACCAACTGGGTTCGATGTGTTGCCTGCTATGTGAAGCCCACTAAAGAAGAAATCGCTAGCATGTACCTGTTTTGGGTCCTTGCATGCTAAACCATTCACCAGCACTGTCAATCCAAACATAAAATCACATAAATAAAAAAAAAAAACATTATAATTACAATCCGCGCAACACGCGGGTTTAAAACTAGTAGAAATAATTTTAAAAATCATAATTGAACCTATAACAAGAGTGGGTTATACTGAAATTAATTATCTGTATATACCTGGGTGGGTGGGATCAGCCACACAGAAATCTTGAAGAGGACTATGATCAGCAAAGGCAAGAGAGCAAGTGAAAGCAAGAAGCCCTAACAGAAAAATGATTTGAGAGTCCATTATTTAAAAGTAATATAAATATAAGAAAGGGAACAGAGATTCTATAATATAAATCAAATTTAGAGAGTTAATTAGAATAATTTGTGTGGAAATGAATATCCTTTTTATAGTAGGGAGAGTAGCCGTCTACCGTATGTTGAAGGATTCATTGTATGAACAGAATTGTATTGCCGATTCTTGTATAAGTTTCTTTTACACTTTTATATATATATATATAGTAGCTTTCAAGAATATTTACATCAAGATATATATATATAGATTTAATTATCACTGTTACATTTATTTATTTAATGACTAGCTAGAAGGCCAAATGGCAAATGGCTATCAACTATAGAAAGTAGTATTCTTCTTGTATATATAATTCTCCTTGTGAAGTAAAAATTCTTAAAAATAAAAAGTTATTGTATGATTTATATAGAATTGGACTCTCTAACTTCAATAACTAATTTTTGAAGTGTAGTTTTTTCTAACCTACATAACCTAGCAATATTATAATGGTATCAAAGCGACTTATCGCTCTTAAAAGGTTTTTCTTTTTTCTCAAATAAAGAATTTGTTTCACACACTTTTAATATCAAACATCTCATATTCTTGTTCATAATATTCATATGTAGTTCCCAAGAAGACAGCCGAGATGATAAAGAATAAGGCATGAACCTCTTGGTCTCAAATTCAATATTCACTTATGTGAGAATTGTTATGAATTATTTGGTGTGGTGTAATTTAACTTTGTTCGGTAAATGTATGTTGGATGTTATTCGTTGTATTAGTACTAGTGTAAATTGCATCTAATGAAAAAAAAATCCACGAGTATCTCCAGAGAAATTCCAAAAGATTCTAAGAATAAAATTTTAGGATATTTCTGTGAATGAGCTGTTCCCCATTCCATCTTGGGTTGAAGCTTGAGAGTTGAGAGTGGATGTGTACCTTATGGACTCAACTTAATGAAGAAGATTAATGATACCTTTTTGGCTTTTGGCTTTTGGCTTTAGCATTATCTAATTTCGCCTTTATTTTATTTCTTTTCTTTTCAAACTTTACTTGTAAGATTTAGGGTTTGAAAGTGTATGAATTTTGACCTCAGTGAAGACTTTGCTGAGTTGGAGGGTCACACTGGCCTCCTTTATTTTATTTTTTTTTTTTTAATTTGACACCGACTAAAATTTAACTAAAACCCTTCGATACCAGTCCACAATGTATATATATTTTTTCTTTTCTTTTCTTTCCACATTCAAAATTTATAATAGGAATTATTTATATACAAATCAATTTACTTTTTTTCTTTCATTATAAGATAGATATTGAAGCTGTTAACTCAATTATAAAAAGCAATCTACAACATTGGATAGCATGATAAAATGTAAATTCTTTTTGTCTTTTCTTTGGTGTTTTTTAATGCAGAAAAACTTGTTTCAATAATAATATAAGTTTTAAAAATCTATAAATTTAAGACTATTTTTAAATTTTAAAAATTAAAATATTAAAATATGATCTATAAAATTAAAATATATTTTAAATTAAAAGTTCATAAATATAAATAATAGATATGAAATAATATTCTATTTATAACATAACATATTATATTATATTAAAATTAAATAAACTATATAAATTAAAATAACACTTATAAACAAAATAAAATAATTTTAAGTATCAGAGGGGAAAATTAATCCTGTATCTTTTGCTTAGCAGAAAATACATTTTTACCGCTAGACTATTATTCGGTGTACAACAAAATAAAATATTTGAAAAAGAGAATTGATAGCCTATAAGTACCTTACTCGCCACAAAACAATGCCCACACCATAGAAATTCTTGACAACATTAATAGTTTGAATTCATATATCCATCTACTAAATACAAACATCCACCACTGAAATATAAAACAAAATCAGTCAAAAAAGAAAAAACCCATTTCTGATACAAGGACTCCCAATCCATACACATCGCATGTCAATCTAGTTTGACCCTTAAACAACATAAACATAATCACTCACTGACAGAGCCAACAACATACAAACTTCAGACGTACTGGAAAATATTTTCAAGCCAACTCAACCGGCGATCTCCTCCTCTTCTTCTTCTTCTTCGTACTCCTCATCATCAGCTGTTGCATCTTGATATTGCTGGTACTCGGCAACTAGATCATTCATGTTACTCTCAGCCTCAGTGAATTCCATTTCATCCATACCCTCACCGGTGTACCAGTGCAAGAAAGCCTTGCGCCTGAACATAGCTGTGAATTGCTCACTAACACGCCTGAACATCTCCTGGATTGAAGTTGAATTTCCTATGAAAGTTGATGCCATCTTGAGACCTTTAGGTGGGATGTCACAAACACTGGACTTAACATTGTTGGGTATCCACTCAACAAAGTATGAAGAGTTCTTGTTCTGGACATTTATCATTTGCTCGTCCACCTCTTTTGTGCTCATTTTACCTCGGAACATGGCTGAAGCAGTTAGATAGCGACCATGGCGTGGGTCAGCAGCACACATCATGTTCTTGGCATCCCACATCTGCTGGGTCAGTTCAGGCACGGTCAGAGCCCGGTACTGCTGTGATCCTCTTGAAGTCAAGGGTGCAAACCCAACCATGAAGAAATGAAGGCGAGGGAATGGGATAAGGTTAACTGCAAGCTTCCGAAGATCAGAGTTCAGCTGTCCAGGGAACCGAAGGCAGCATGTAACACCACTCATAGTAGCAGATATGAGGTGGTTAAGATCACCAACTGGGACATAACAAAACAAAACGAAAAAAACATTCAGCACAAAGGTCAGATCATGTTTCTTCCAAAATTTCACATCATATATGCAAGTCAATCATTTTAACATGTCTGTATGTGCAATGTAAATCAAGATGAGAAAGATAGATATTATATATTTACTAAAAGATGGAAACAAATTTAATGAGCATGTCTTATCATCTTTATTACCGGGGCCATAAAGGAAATTGGTCATTGTCTAGATGTGTAAATTTGTGTTTGTTTTTGCGTGCACTAACCACCAATAAGAAATGAAACAAGCAACACAACCACTTTTAACCACCAATGAGAAAGACTAATGACCCACCAAAGTTTGGACCACTTTCACCAATCTTTGAATGCAAGATATCAAACAGGTAGGTAGACCATTTTATCCTATTTTCATCAATTTTCATTTTTAACCTTCAAGGGAATATATATTTTTCAATCGTAAGTTCTCACATTAAGCATATCTAGAATTAACTAAAGAGACATTCCAAATACAAATTAAGCATTTTGATTTAACTTACAAGTTGGAGTAGCAAGCTTGAGAGTACGGAAGCAGATGTCATACAAAGCCTCGTTGTCCAAAACCATACATTCATCAGCATTTTCCACAAGCTGATGAACAGAAAGAGTTGCATTGTATGGCTCAACAACTGTGTCGGATACCTTAGGAGAAGGAAATACAGAAAATGTCAACATCATACGATCAGGATACTCTTCTCTGATCTTGGAAATAAGAAGAGTTCCCATGCCAGAACCCGTGCCTCCACCCAATGAATGACAAACTTGAAATCCTGCTTAAAAATATAGTAAGCGATACTTGAAAATGATAAGAAAACTAAAAGTCTAAAACTATTGCAGTAATAGGCCAGGAGAGAATTTCAGAGCTATAACTGTCAAAATATATGGTTACATGATTGCTTGGGGTGAAAATTTCGGTTGACAGCACATGATAGCGATGATGGTCCAATTCAATGACCAAGAAAAATGAACCAAGATAAGAAACAAATTGCAAGGCACAAACCAGGATCACGAAAAGAAAAAGAAACTACAATAGCAACAGAGAACATTATATTATAGTTTTAAGCCTTAATAGATTATTCTAGATACTTGAAAAGTCCCAGAAGATATTTTCCTGCACAGAATCACCCAAAAATTCAAGATTCAAGTTTCTAGCAGAGAAAAACTTAAAACCTTGTGTAGGCACTAAATATGTGGGTTCTCATGTAGAATGAAATACTTAAAAGTTTATTTGCAAATCTCTGGATCTCACACAGTCCCCAAGTTGTAGAACCATTAAGAGAAGCTTGGGGATGAAATGAAAAGAGATTGAATTCACGGGGTTATAATGAACCAAAACTTGAGGACAACTTGTAAATATTTAACAAAATGAATCTTAATAAGCCAACTCAATCTCTTTGAATGAAAAATTAATACATATTAATGAGAATGAATCTAAATAAACCCATAAATTAAAGAAAAAAAAAAGGAACGAAAACGATGAAGCCAGAAGAGCCTACAATAAAAAATAAACAAATAATATTGGCTATTGGATTAATTTGAGAACTCCCAAATAGCCATTAAAAATTATATATAAAGAATCTATTCAATAAGATGATTAGTTAATTACCAAACAATGGGTCAAAATGTGATACCAAATTAAAAAAAAAAAAACAGAAACAGAGCCAATAATGTGAACTCAGTTCATGGCATCCTGTGCAAACAAGTGAACCAAAACAGTGCCACTGTAAAATTTCTCAATATTCGACCATTATATTCAAGCATTCAAAAAAGAAAATACCAACCAAAACCATATAGCAAAAGGGGAACTGAGGGGAAAAAAAAGGAAATTTAATCAAACCCTTGAACATTTCCAGAAAACAACCAATACCCATATCAGAACCAGAGCGCAAACCTCAAACTTGAGCCAAAACAAGATCAAATCAATAACAAAGCCACACCAAAAACCAAAAAATATGAAAACACAATGAAATTCTAAATTATCTCATTACCCTGCAAGCAATCACAATTCTCAGCTTCTTTCCTCACAACATCAAGCACAGAATCGATCAATTCAGCCCCTTCAGTGTAATGACCTTTAGCCCAATTATTCCCAGCCCCAGACTGGCCAAAAACGAAGTTATCAGGCCTAAAGATCTGGCCAAACGGACCAGATCTAACGGAGTCCATAGTACCCGGCTCCAGATCCATAAGAACAGCACGAGGTACATATCTACCACCACTAGCCTCGTTGTAATAGACATTGATACGCTCAAGCTGGAGATCGGAATCGCCACTGTACTTTCCGGTATGGTCAATGCCATGCTCGTCGCAGATCACCTCCCAGAATTTAGCCCCGATCTGGTTACCGCATTGGCCTCCCTGGATGTGGAGGATTTCCCTCATTTTTCTCGGGAAGAGTGAAAGTTAATTTTCTCGGGAAAGTCGTCTTTTTTTTTTTTTTTTTTGGAGGGATCTAAGAAGAGAAGAGAGAGAGAGAGAGAGAATGGAAACTCAGGTTGTAAGAAATGGACGAATTAATGGATGGAGTAGAAAAGATTCAAAAGAAAGACCTCAGGGACAGACGCTATATAAAGCTGATTTTTTATTGGTTGATTTAGTTTTTTTTTTTTTTTTTTTATAAATTTTTTTTGTCTCAAGAATATATTTTATTGTCTTTATAATAATTTTAAGGAAAATTCTTCTTTCTCAAAAAATAATAATAATAATAATAAGGAAAATTCTTATTCGAATCCCCAACTATAAATTTTTTTATTAGTTATAATTATGATTTAAGAATTAAAATTAAGACTTAAAATTTTAGAATTGAAATGCATTTTTAAATTTAATATTGAAAATTAAACTATAAAAAACAAAAATAATGATATGACAAAAAAAAAAAGATAATAAATTTTCATCTTTATTAATATTAAACCACAATTTTCTTTATAAATTCAGTTATTATTAAAAAATAAAATTATTTTCAATCTTATTTTTAGTAATATATTAATATCATAAGTTAATTTTTGCATAACGTATTAAATTTACTTGTCTAATATGATAAAAACAAATTATAAATAAAGAAAAATATTTATTTGTGGTTTGGCAAAAAAAAAAAAAATTCATCATTGTTCTCAAATTCTTTTCCCCTACTCTCCTTTCGATTCTTTTATTAAATTTTTTTAATTTTAATTATATTATTAATATAATAAGTAATCATATAAAAAAATTATGTAGCTAATATATCCTTAATTAAGTTTAAAAAATGTTTATACAAATCCCTATATTCACTTTATGAGAGGAAAAACAAAAAATTTCTACTCTAATATAGATTTTAATAAACAAGAAAAATTTTATCTTATCATCATCCCTAAAAGTATTAATGAAAATTAATAATTTTACAATAAGCACTAACATATGGTGAATATTAAAAATTGAAAACTTAAAGATATTGCTTATTTAAAAATAGAAAGAGAAAGGTATGTTTATAGAAAAATGTTTGAGGTCTTCTATAATTAATAACAAAGTCCTCTTTTATAATTAAATAATCCTTTTATTTTATTTATTGTAGATCGGTGAGTTGTAAGACAGGATTCTGGAAGGAAGCACCTGACTTTGGGTTTAAGGACAAATTGCCATTTTTTTTTTTTTTTCTTTTTTATTTTAGAATAAATTAAGTCCCAACATTGAGGTAATGAGAGAAAGAAATCTCATGTTAGAATTTCGCAGAATGTGAAAATTATTTAGATTTATTTTTTGTTTAATATAAATTATAATTGATTATAATTTGTTTGATAATATATATATATTGACATTATAATTATATATAATATCTCTTGGGAAAAAAAAATCCAATATCTATTAACATATAATTTATTTTATTTTTAGTAATAATTGGAGGTTAAAGTCTCCAACTACACAACACATGGTGAAGTGTAGGATATTATTAAAATCAACACTTAAACAAAGAATTTCTAAATGTATAAGTTGAATGTAGAAATGCCCCTTAAACTTGTATAAAGTAAAAGTTTAATATGAATTGACTCATAAGCTCGTTCGAGAAAATCTCTAACCTAATGAAATAATAATAATAATAATAATAATAATAATAATAGTGAACTCCTAAATTTAAATTAGTTTCATCATAATTTTTTATTTTTTAATTGGATTATTATTTTTAATTGGACTAATAATTTAATGTCTGTTTTTTAATGTAATTAGAAGTTTCTTTTTAAAGAAATTTTCAATGTAAGAAAATATAAATTATTTTGTTTTTGTTGTGGATGGATAAAGATTTTGTGATATATAATGTAAGAACTATAAGATTGGTTTTTGAATTGGAATGGATTAGTGAAACTATTTTTTTAAGGATTGTCTAACAGAAATAGTTAAGAAATAATAATTATAGTTAAATAAATAAATTTTAAAATAAATTAAATTTAGGTGGTGCATTTTGTTCATACAATTAGATAAAATAAAAATAATTTAATTTCGTCTTGTCTTGTCTCCTTTATATCAAGATGCATTTATCTATTGAACAAGTTATCCAAACAAGTTTATTAAGATTAATATTTCAATTTCCTAAAAAAAATTCTGATAAAAAAATTCCTAAAACAAAGATTAATATTCCAAAATCCTTAAAAAATAAACCTAAAAATAAATGTGATTCATATATTTTTAATTCAAAATAATGATTGTTTTACTTTATTATTTTATATTTTATCTATATTTATTTATCATTTTTATATATTTATTTTATTATTAAATCAATTTAAATTTTTATGAAATATTAAAGAAATATAGGAATAAATTATTAATTGTTTATATTATTTTAATAATATTTATTATATTCCTTAGTGATCAAAACTTTATTTATTTATTTTTTGAAACAGCAATATATACGCACAGATTAAAAATATGACACACTTTTTCACAAAATCAATAGCGATTTTGTAAATGCGTAATAAACTATATAATCCACACACACTCTAACCACAAAGCGATGTGAGATCCCGAAGGATTAGGCTCCATCCCCGTAAGAGAAAATAACCACACCGCACACAAGTTAACATCACATTTTTTTTTTTTAACTTTATTTATTAATAAATTAGAATATCTATATATGGAATTATATACTTATTAAACTATTTTGCCACATTCTATTTAGGCATATTGATCATTCTTGAGAAAAGCATTATTATTGCCCCCTTTTTTATTTTTTATTTCATTTTTTTTGTATATTATAAAAATGGCAAGAAAAAAAATGAAACCTTACTTCATCAAATTTAACACATTTTATTCTAAGAAAAAAAAAAAGCAAACACTTGATAAATTTTGACAATTCAGGGAAGCCATTCAATAAAACGACACCGTATAATAAATAATCTGAGGTCCGAATACTTTGTAAGTAGTGCCCAACTGCCCACCCATGTGTAGATTATATTCAAAGCTAATTATTATTTTTATTATTTGGCAAAAAAAAATATATATTATTTTTATTTTTTAATATCTTGTATAAAAAAATATTAAACTAATTAGCAGATTATTTAGTTGTCCAATGTCTATTTTATAATATAAGAGATTGTAAATTTTAAATTTTAATAATTTTATTTTTTAAAAGAATTTTTGGTGTATTATTTTTTTTTATCATTGAAAGAAAATAATTTAAATTTAAGTATATTATTCAGATTGAATATATATTTACTTTTAAATTATCTCGAAGTATACAATTGATATCAAATCATATATATATTACATAACCGTAAAAGTAAGATAAGATTTTCACTATATTTTATTACTCATCAATTTTGTAATTTGATTTTAATTAATTTTAAATTAATTAATGTCAATTATATATATTAATTAATAAAAAGATCAATCAATCAATTCATTAATAAATTTTATCAGATGTCCACATCCGATAAAATTTATTAATAAATTGATTGATTGATCTTTTTATTAATTAATATATAAAAATTATTAATTAATTTAGCAAAAAAAATTCATCAATAAATTATTATTAAATATAATGATACAATATTATAATTAATATATGTGTATATATCAGTAGCGAATTCAGAAAATTTATAAACTGAAGTTCATATCACACAGACCAAATAAAAAGTGATTTTTTTTTCTCTTTATTTGTGTTCATGTACATGTTTCTTTAATTTTTTTTTTATTCATTTATAGATTAGTGAATTCAGTTAATAGTTAAAGTATGGTCTGTATTAAAAAAAAAAAAAAAGTTTATATCATGTAAAATATATATAATATTAATAATTTTTTTGGAAAAGTGAAGTCCATATCATAGACCCTACTCACCATGTAAATCCGCCACTGGCATATGTACATGAACTTTATAATTGTTTGATATATTTTGATTATTATAAATGATAATTTTAAGTTAAATTTTTAATTGATAAATAAAAAAGTCTAATAATTGATTTTTAGAATATATATATATATATATATATAAAAGAAAAAAAAGGATAATATAATATATTTTTAATAATTTTATTATAACAAATGATAATAATTTTTGTAGATATTTTATTGTCATTTTACTTTTTTTAATAATATAATTTTTAAAAAGTATATACGCATTTTTATCATATAAATTTTGTTATGATTTACCTTATAAATAATATATTTAGTTTAATAGTGTATCGAATTATTTTTCCCTTTATATAATATGTGCAAATATATTACATTATAACATAAAATTTTATTATTATATTTATATTTAATATAATAATTAAAAAAACAAATAAGTAAAATTTAAAAATATAATAATAATCTAATATAATTTTCTAACCGCATAACGCACGGAAAACAGATTAGTATATTATATAATTCTAAAGCTATGAGAGTGTTTACATAATTTTTTTTGCCATCTCACTAATTTAAGAATTTGAGAATTGATTTTTAATCATATTGAAGTGCAATTAATGAGAATTTCAATGAACCAATTAATAATAATAATAAGTTTAATAAAAAATAAAAAATTATTTTATAAACATACTTGTAATACCCTGATTTTTTTTATCTTTTTGAAAATATTATTTTTGTACAGAAATGTAATTATTTAACTCGATTTATTAAAATTGTATTTAAAAATTGAATTATTAAAATTTAAAGAAAATAATTAAAGAATTTAAGTAATTGATATATATATAGTTTTATAATTGTTATAATATAAGTTTTATTATTATTATTATTATTATTATTATTATTATTATTT
>CATKHJ011071538.1:0-11509 GCA_949750685.1 Vernicia montana
ATAATGTATGTAAATGGATTAAGGTAATTATAATAGTTACCTAAACTTGTTAATAGAAGTAAAAGTTTATTAGTTTTGGACATTTCAAAGTAATGAAATATTATATAAATTGTAAACCAAAAGGATAAAGGAAAAGGCAAGGCAAGTTCTACAAAAGGTCGTGAATTATCTTTTTGCTTGTGTTGAATAGTAGAGTAAAGGAGTTTCACAGTGAGTATTTAATAATATAATATTATATGTAGTAAAACTGTTTGAGACCAAGTTTGTTTGAATTTCCTTATATAATTCAATTTTTCTTATTGGTTGATAAATGGTCATATACCCGAAATAAACCTAAAGTACTGATCATTGAATTGTTACTGTTAATTTCCAATTCCCTCTGTACTAAAATTGATCATATACTGTAAACCTTACTTTTACTGTAAAGCAGAAATATCCATCTGATGTGGATTTACATCAGACCTTGTGTACATGGTATGTCTGCGAATAGGGCAAGCGTATCCAAACCCTAGCTGGGAAGGGTAATCCTAGCCATAACACCTTATCAGTCTTATGTAACTATTTACTGTTGTACTGGAGAGCAAGGCTTAGGCCGGTACTCTCAATTTCACTAGGAGACACACCGTCTCCATATTACTGATTTATGCTAAAAGAAAATACCACTGTATATCGAGCATACATTGTTATTGCATATGGTCTCATCTATTCTCATTAAATTCCTTCTACTATTACATTGAGCCTATTTATTTCTGTTACTGCCTTTATATTATATTCTTATTTACTCACTGAGCCTGTCTCAAATTTTAGTGGTTTATTATTTTTCAGGGGCTCTAGAGAAGTCGACAAGGTAACTTCCAAATTCCAGTACTTCACTTGGAGAGTGTCTTGCATACTGGATTGTTTATATAAATTTTGTTCATTCTTCAGTATTTAGAGCTCCATGGTGCTAAAATAAATATTATATAATTAATATCAGTGATCAAACAATATATATATATATATATATATATATATATATATATATATAACTTGGTAGTGTGTATTGTAATTATTGATAGTTAACGTATGACAAATATATAAGTATCAGAGTGTATGGACTTGATGGTATCTGTGGTTTAGATTCAGGGTATTGAGTATTGAATTATTAATAAATAGTATTGTTTACTGGATTCTACGGGTTTTGGTGACTTTAAGTCTTCCTAAACCCTAGGATCGTTACACCCCAAAATGTGGGGTGTGACAGTAAGGGTGGTTCTTCATAGTTTCAAAAGCTTCAAATTGAAAATGAGGGGCTTCGAACATAAAACACCACTCTAAAGGAGAGTAACCTTTACTGGGAGGGGCGACTCAAGGGTGCTGAGGAGATGTTTGAGAAGAACTCTGAATATTTGAATGCTTGGATCACCTTTCTTGAAGGTTCTTTGTCTGACAAGGATAAAAAGATCGAAAAGCTTTAGTCTTTACTCCAATCCTCTGAAAAGGACATTGATGGATTGAAGGATCAGGTGGCCTAGTTGAAGGATGACAACGAATATTTGGAGGTGGTTCGGGGAGAACTAAAAGAAGCACAAGAGCAGCTGCAATTCCAAGGCACTGAACTTAAAGTGGCTCTCAGATCTTTTTCTAGTGCACAACGACATTCCGAAGAGGCTGATTTAGCTCATCAGATGGCCATCCATAATTTCATTAAGTTTGAGAAATTCAAGAAAATGGTGGCCATCTCGAGTATGAAACTAACAATGGAATATTATAATAGGGGAATTGATGATGCAGCTAAGGTATTCCCTAAAGTTCTGGCTGTTATCAAGAAAAGAAGAGTTACTACCGAGCCGCCTCCTATCGATGAATTAGAGTTCGCAGTAGAGCTGCCTCCTCATTTCATTCCCAAAGCTTTGACCGATTCTTCGTTTGGCCCTGTTCTTTCCCCTTTGATTCCCCCTTTTGCAACTTGGGAAGATCCTGCTAGCAGAAAAGCCTTCGAATAGACTCCACTCTGAAGCCTTAGTTTTCTCTCATCTTTTTTTTTACAACAAGTTTATTTTCTTGTAATACATTGTATACACAATCTGAATGGAATGAATGAGATAGCAATTGTTTTTTTTTTCTTCCTTGTTTTTCTCTTTGTGTTGAATACTTTTGTTTGTTTAATGTTCTATTTATACGAATAACAAAAGAAAAACATGTAACAAACAATAATTACTTGTTCACTTTTTTCAAATTGTTCTTTTGCTTTGTGCACTTCTCTTTCCTTTATAACATCATCTATAGGGTATTTCACTCCCCAAATGAAGAGGAAAAAGATTTTTATCCCTTTGTATATGTTTGCCCTTGTTGAGTATTTTTTCTTTGAAGGGGCTTTTGCTTGTCTAAGCAGAGCTTGAGGTGCCTTCTCGTTGGAAGGGCTTTTGCTTGCCACTATGCAAGGTTTTTGCCTACCAAATCAAGGCTTAAAGTGCCTCCTATATGGGAGGGCTTTGGCTTGTCGCTATGCAAGGCTTTGGATACCAAACCAATGCAGGATTTAGTGCCTTCTTTGTGGAAGGGCTTTGGCCTGCCAAAGCAGGGCTTATGATGTCTAACCAACGTAGGACTTAGTGCCTTCTTTGTGGAAGGGCTTTGACCTGTCACTATGCAGGGCTTATGATGCCTAACTAACGTAGGACTTAGTGCCTTCTTTGCAGAAGAGCTTTGGCCTGTCACTATGCAGGGCTTTGGCCTATCGAAGCAGGGCTTATGATGCCTAACCAACGTGGGACTTAGTGCCTTCTCTATGGAAAGGCTTTGGCCTGTCACTATATAAGGCTTTGGCCTGCTGAAGCAGATCTTATGATGTCTAACCAACGTAGAACTTAGTACCTTCTCTGTGGAAGGGTTTTGGCCTATCACTATGTAGGGCTTTGGCCTGCTGAAGCAAGGCTTATGATGCCCAACCAATATAGGACTTAGTGCCTTCTCTGTGGAAGGACTTTGGCTTGTCACTATACAAGGCTTTAGCCTACTGAAATAGGGCTTATGATGCCTAACCAACGTAGGACTTAGTGCCTTCTCTGTGGAAGGCTTTGTGTCTTCTCTCTGATGAAGACTTTAAAGCTTTTCGTTTCATCTCGATGAAACTTTCATTCATTTGTATTCCATTCATTGAATAAAGAGTTTCGAGAAATTTGTCATTTTATTCATCTTGTTCATTGGTAATACATTTTAAGGTGTTGAATATTCCATATGTGAGGAACTTCAACGCCTTCCATATTTACAAGTTTGTATGTTGCGAGGCCTATCACTCTTTGAACTCTGAATGGACCTTCCCAAGTTGGGGCAAGCTTTCCGACACCTTATCTTCTTCCTGTAGCTTCGAGATATCTAATGACTAGGTCTCCTTCAGAAAGCATTCGATTTTTACTTTTTTGTTGAATTAATTGGCTGCTTTATTTTTGTAAGCTACAATCGAGTGCTTGTTTTGTCTCTAAGCTCTTCGAGGAGGTCTAGGTCAATTCTTCACACTTGCTCATTCTGTTCATCTCCGCAAAAATTTACTCTTCCACTTGGCATACCCACATCTACTGGGATAACTGCTTTTGTTCCATATGTCAAGCTAAATGGAGTTTCGCCTGTTAATTCTCTCGGGGTAGTTCAATAAGCCCACAGCATGTGATACAGTTCGTCTGCCCAATTTCTTTCGTAGCCATTCAGCCTCCTCTTCAGACCTTGTAAGATGGTTTTATTGGTCACTTCAACTTGGCCGTTTGATTGAGGATGAGCTACTGATGAGAAGTGATGTCATATGTTAAGACCAGCACAAAATTCTCTCATTATGGTGTTGTCAAATCGTTTGCTATTATCGCTGGCAAGTTGGTATGGGACTCCAAACCTGCATAGAATATTTTTCCACAAAAAGTTAATAATTTTTTCTGTGGTGATGGTAGCCAGAGGTTTGGCTTCAACCTATTTGGTGAAGTATCTATAGCTACAAGAAGAAATTTTCTCTATCCGGAAGCCATTGGGAAAGGCCCCATAATGTCTATTCCCCACTTCGCAAAAGGCCATGGGCTTGAGATGGGCATCTACTCTGCTGCTGGGATGTGATTGTCACTATCATATTTTTGACAAGTAGGACATCTTCGCACAAATTTTATAGCTTCTTCTTTCATTCTGGGCCAGAAATACCCTTATCTGATGGCCTTAGCTACTAATGCTATTCCCCCCGATATGTATACCACAGGACCCTTCATGAATCTCCTTAAGGACATATTCAGCTTCTTTAGGCCTCAGGCATTTTAACTAGGGTAAAGAATAAGACCTTTTATACAAAATCCCATCATGAACGGAGAAATGAGCACTTCGATACTTCACCTTCTTCGCTTCTTTCTGATCTTCAGGCAGTTCTTTTTTTTCTAAGTAGGCTTTTATGGGATCAATCTAATAGAGTTCATCATTTATTTCAATGACTTCTTCGACTTCTTGTATACTTGAGAAGGCTAGCGAACCCATGAAGACCTTTCTAGGTAGATCTCTAGGATGAGTGGCTGCTAACTTACTGAGGCTGTCTGTTTGGCAATTATCTATCCGATGGATTTTACAAAACTGCACCTCTACTCCTTGATCTCTAATTTTCTGCACTATTGCCTTTACCCTTCTCAAGTACTTGGCCATACTTTTTTCTTTGGCCTCAAATTCTCCATTGATTTGCCTGATTACCAGTTAAGAATTACTGTGGACTTTGAAGGCTTCTAATCGAAGACAATCTACTAGCATTAGACCCTGGATCATAGCTTCATATTTAGCAGTGTTATTAGTGGTAGTAAATTCTAGCTTTAAGGTATACTCTAGTAAAAAACCATCTTCTTTCTTTAGAACTATGCCTGCTCCACTTCCATCATTTCCACTAGCTCTATCCACATAGAGCTCCCAAATGGAATGATCTTGAGGATTAAAAGTTTTTGTCTTCATGTCTACTTCTTCTTCGACTATCATATCTTGTTCTGATAATTTGGAGTTAAACGAGCATTCAGAGATGAAGTCAGCCAAGGCCTGAGCTTTGATTGCTGCTCTAGGTCTATATTGGAGTCCGTATTAGCCTAACTCAAACCAATGTAACATTCTTCCCAACAACTTTGGCTTATGTAAGACTTTTTGAAGTGATTGGTCAGTGATCACTACCCCTTGGTAAGCTTGTAAATACACCTTATACTTCTGAGCGGACAAGAGCCGAGCGTAAGCAAGCTTTTCTAAAGGGATATAATTCAGATCAGCTCCTTTTAAAACTTTGCTAAAGTAATAAATGGGTTTTTGGACAAATTCCTCTTCTTTGATTAGCACCAAACTAATGGCTTGATTTGAGGGAGACAGATAGATTAATACTTTTTCACCAGGCAATGGTCTGCTTAAAATTTATTCTGAGCTCAGAAAGGCTTTAAGTTGTTCAAAAGCTTATTGACACTCATTTGTCCATTTGAAGGAGTTAGTCTTTCTCAACTTCTTAAAAAAATAGCATGTACTTCTCGGCAGATCGAGACATAAACCTGTTGAGGGTTGCTATCCTCCCCGTTAATCTTTGTACTTCCTTCACATTGCAAGGAGATGCCATGTCTAGAATGGCTTTTACCTTATCTGGATTCGGCTCAATCCCTCGCTCGTTGACTATGAAGCCCAAGAATTTTCCTCCTTTAATGAAGAAGGCACATTTTTCTAGATTAAGCTTCATGTCATACTGGTTCATTACTTCAAATACTTCCTTCAAATCTCGAATATGATCTTTGAAGCTTTTACTCTTCACTATCATGTCATCTACATAAGCTTCAAGATTTTTGCCTAGTTGTTCCCTGAACATCTTGTTGACAAGCCTTTGATAGGTGGCCCCTGCATTCTTGAGGCCAAAAAGCATATAGATTCCTTTTTCTGTGATAAAGGATGTCTTCTCTTCATCTTCTGAATACATCCTTATTTGGTGATACCCTTGTTTTGCTTCAAGTGAAGATAAGTATCTATGCCCTGCAATGGAATCTACAAGCTTGTCTATCATGGGCAGTGGAAAGGAATCTTTAGGACAAGCTTTATTAAGATCAATGAAGTCCACACATATTCTAAAGCTCCCATTGGTCTTCTTAACCAGTACCACATTAGTTAACCATTTTGGATATTGGACTTCTCTGATGAAGTCGGCTTCTGTTAGCTTGTCCACTTCAACATCAATCACTGCTTGTCTCTCTGCCCCAAAGCACCTCTTTCTTTACTTTACGGGTTTAAATGTCGAATCAACATTAAGCTGATGCGTTATTATATCTGGACTTACCCCCTTCATTTCTTTCGAAGTCCATGCAAAACTTGATAAATTTCCCTTAAGTGCTGAGCTTCTACTTTCTGTTCCGCCATTAGAGAGGAATTGATAAGCAAGAACTTTTCTGGTTCTTCCTCTCTGAAGAAGAACTTTTCTAGCTCTTCTATTGGTTCTGTTCGTTGAGGTGGGACTTGATTCACTTTCCCTGCTGGTTCAATCATGGCCACTTCTTCGGTAATAGGATTGTTTTTTCTCCTCTTCTTGTCTTGCTTGCTTCTTTCTTCTTTTTTGTTTTAAACCCCATATATATGGAACTCTCCCCCTTCTGCTTTAGGGATGGTCATCCTTAATCTTCTGATATTCACGAAAGTGGTCTTCCCAGTAACACATTGTGAGTCATGGGGATCTGCACAACTATAAATGTGGCCATCACTGTGACATGTTCGGGGGCTATGCCTATTGTGAAAGGCAATTTTACTGTTCCGATTGCAAGGATTTTAGACCCATCCAATGTTTGAACTAGATTATTCAACTCCTTAAGGTCTATCTCTTTTAATCATATCTTCTTATATGCTTCATCCGTTATCAGATTCATTGAGCTGCCATCATCTACTAAAATTCTCTTCACTATAAAATTGGTAATGACAGCTTGGATGACCAGGGGATCTGCATGTGGAACTCTTAGCCTGCCTCCGCTTTCCTTATCAGCCCATGTCTTGGTTCCATTACAGTAAATGAACTCTGGCTCTTCTCTGCTTTTGGCTAAGGCTTTAGCCTTATTTTTTCTTATAACTGCCTCATCCGGCCCCCCAATCAGGCAATTAATAACTCCAGCTAAGCCATTATTCGCAGTTTGTTTACCTTTATCTTGGCTTCTTCCAACTTCCTCTCTATCTCCCCTCTTCTCTTTCACAAATTGTCTTAAATAACCTCTCTTGATGAGCCGTTCTATCTCTTCCATTAATAATTGACAGTCGTTCATATTATGACCATGAGTATTATGGAAGAGACAATATTTGATTTTATCTCTGAGCTCTAGGACTCTTCGCATTGGTTTCGGTTTAGTCCATAAATTTTGGTCTTGGAAGGATATAAACACTTCAGTTGGACTAGCATTAAGAGGGGTGCGCTTTGAAGTATCGAAGCGAGGTGGTCTTCTAGGGCCTCTCCGTCTCGACCCTTCTTTCTGTTCATCTTTCTGAACTACCTTTTCTTTCTTCCTCGATTTTTTCTCTTTTTGACTATAAGCTTCACTTCTTTTTCTTTTTACAAACTGACTAGAGCGGTAAGCATCATCTTGGAGGATATATTTTTAGGCAATGGCCATGGCTTCTTCTAGAGATTGAGGAACATGCCTACACAAAGCTTTAAAATAATCTTGATGAGTTGTGCCTGTCTGAAGTGCTTCGACTACTATAGCTTGGTCAAGATTTGTTACTTTCAATGCTTCTTCATTGAAGCGAAGAGCATAGTCTTTTAGTGTTTCTCCCTCCTTCTGAGTTATTTGCTCTAAGGATTGAGTCCTTTTTTCCATCGGGATACTGGCTGCGAACTGATGCATAAAGTTCTCGGCAAGTTGCCTGAACGAACTAATCGTTTATTCTTCTAGCCCATCAAACCATCTTGTGGCTGCTCCTTCTAGTGATCCTCTAAAGGCTTTACATAGCACTTCGTCATTAGTAGTTTGAATTTCTATAGCATGTTTATAGTCTATAACATGGACTCTGGGATCAGACTCCCCATTCTACCTTTAAATGCTTGCCTGCTTGAATTTTTCGGGCATTTTAAAGTCACTAATTCTTTTCATAAATGGTGATTTAAGGGTGAGTGTCAAGTTCTTATCCATAGTCTTCTTTCCTCTATCTCCACTCAACTCTTCTAAAGCTCTATTTACTGCTTCTCTGATATCTTCAGCTCTATGCCTACTGGTCACTTCTTGATCTCTCCTACTTCTATGACCTCTTATATGAGATGAAGAAGTAGATTGTGACATTTCTGATCTTCTTCTATCCCCCCTTCCTGATTGCCTCTCAAGGCTTTCCCCTTCTCTCTCTCTTTCTAGTCTTTTGTCCCCTCTTCTACTAGCTCATTCTTCATGATCTCCTTAATGGTGATGTGAACGTCGTCCTTCTCTAGAATGTTCTCTATTTCCATCTTGTACTGTTTTTTTTTCAATGTCATGCGAGTGTTCCTCAACTGGTGGAGGAGTTTTGTCTCTGCCAATTTGGCTTATTACTGACTGGATCATTGCTCCTATTGACCTTTCCGGTGCTCTCCCTTCTTCTGCTTCTAGGAGTGGTGTAAACGCTGGTGGAAAAGTCAACTACCTATTCACCATTGCTCTTGGGTTATTTTTAGGTACTGTGCTTACATTTAGTGCAAGAAGAGTAAAAGGTTGTTGCGTGGTTTGCATGGTAGTGGCTAAAGCATGCAAGAATTGCATGGTATGTGTCAGATCAGGGAGTGATGAGCTAGTAGGGTATGTGTCAAATGTTGGAAAAAGGTTGCTAGGTCCACAATTTGAGGGGTTTGGATAGTTATGGGTGGAGTTAGATGGGTCTCTTGAGGGATAATACTTATTGTGGGCTCTATAGGCGGAGGAGGTGGATCTTTTCAGTAGGATTGTCATTGCTACGTGTAAAAAAATCTTTTGCAAGCCAAAAAGGTGTTTTTTGGAGTTGAAAGAATGGATAGTTAACTGTTGAAAGAAGAGAAAGGCAAGCTAGTGTAGCAAGCCTTAAAGAAAGAAAAATAATGATTTTACCTAGAAAGTTCAACCAGTCGTCCCCACAGATGGCGCCAATTTGATCAGTCTAAGATTATCAAAGAGAACTTGTGCAGGACTTTTGTTTCTGGAACTAGCTCTAAGTGGTTCACCTTATTCAAGCCTGCAAAAAAGAAAAGATGGCATCAAAGGGCCAAGCCTTGGCTTGGTAAGGACACTCCAATGCTTAAGTTAGTAGATGTAATAGAGCTAGTGATCTTTAGGAAGATTATGGCTTCCTAGAGACCAAAAAGTTTTTTAGAGAGAAGAAAGAGATGAGAAGTTGTAGAAGAAGATACCTGAAAATAGTGGTGCATTCAGCCTTTTATACTATGTAGGTTTTCTCTCTAAGTTGATGGGTGATGGATGTGACCGGTAGACATGCTCTGCCATGGCAGACTAGGTCATTATGATTTTGTATCTCATGTGGGAGTAGGAGTTACCCTATAGCTGACACAAAATAGTAGTTGGACTGAAGTCGGAGATATGATAGGTTACTTTTTCTAGTAGAGGAGCCTTTCTTTATGAGTGCTCTTCATAGTTAAAAAGAGTGATTCATTGATGGAGACCTCTTCTTCAAAGAAGTATAGTCGAAGAGGTGCTGGCATGGGTTCTCTTCTACTAAAGCAAGAGCAACCTTGTCAAGTCAGAGTGCATCTTGGCCTCTTTTAAGTGTAATTAGATTCCTTAAGAGATTGGCTTGAGGTTCCTTAGGCCCAAAGAGAAGACTTGGCCCAGAAGCTATCTAAGCCCAACCGGCCCAAATGGCATGTCCAAATTCTTCCCTTATCAGTTACCACCTTAATTAGTGAGAGATAATCCCACATGTAGTACAGAGCCAGGATTATTTCCTAGGGGGCAAGTACAATATGAAGCTTATACTAATTTCTATCCATTTAAATGAAAAACATATAAATATTTTGAATATTAAATTTAAATATAAAAATATACCAATTAAGTCAAGAAATTACTTAAAATCCAAGTATTAACCTTATCATTTTTCAAACATTATAATTTACAACTCACAAGTTATTCAAATTGTATTTCTTGATGCTCCAATATACCGCCTGCAAAAATAAGAGAAATTTGTAACTATAAGTACAAATATAATTTTTTTTTTAATAATAATAAAAAAAGTTATATTAACTTCACATACCTTTAAAGTTTCCTATATGTAAATTGAGCTCTCCATTCTTTCATGGAGCTAAACTCATCGATAATTTATTCAATGCTAAATTTTACAATAATTTCATTTCAATGTATACAATTAAGCAATTATTTAAGAAATCATCTTCCATCTTATTTCAAAATTTTGTCTTGATTATCTTTATAATTGAAAATGCTCATTTTGTGGTTGCTGTTGATACAAGAATAGTAAGAATAAGCCTAATCAATATGTCAATAAGAGGATAGATATCTGATTTCTTTGTCTTCCCCAAGCCTTGACACAATTCATGAATACTAAATAATTTTTGTAATTCAGGATGATTTGGAATGTCGAGCTCAAAATGTTGAAGTTCTATTCTTAGACGTACCAAATCTTGCTATGTAAAGTCATTAGGATAGAACTTCTATGCAAGTTTGCAAAACATCATCAATCTTGAACAACTTAAATTCATCTCTAGGATCTAAAGCAGTACTTAAAACAAGTAATTCTACATAATGTTTATTGAACCTACTATTTAATTCTTGCAACTAATAATCAATTGTTGCAATACATATACCAACTCGATAATGATGCTTTATACTAATCTCATCTTGACAATTTCGAGATCTACCGCATCTTGCAATATATCGAGCATTCAAATTCGAGATATCAATTTGATGTTGCTCACAAAAAGATTTAACTTTCATCAAGAAAACATCTCATCCGAAATCTCAAAGATTCTTAATTAGTTTTTTTGTGCTTAAGACAAGGTGCATAGCATTCATCACATTAAGTTTAATTTATTAAATTTTAAATAATTAGCCTAATAGAATTTGAAAATTTTTTAATTTAGGGGGACCAATTTTATTTTTTTATATAAATTAGCATACTATATAAAATAGGCAAAAGGGCCAAATTAGTCCTCGAACTTGGCACTTGAGGACAAATCAGGATAAAATCACATTTTTTGTCATCAAAGTCTTCATACTTGATAATTTTTGTCAAATTAGTCCTTGGTCAAACTTTGGACAATGCGTGTGCTATAAAATCAGACGAAATAATGTTAATTTCATAAGTCCCATTTGGCATACCTTTTCAGAAAAGTGTTTCTAATTTTTTTTTCTTTTAGTTTTTTCAATTTCGAAAAGTATTTTTGAAAAAATATGATGCTTTTTCAAAAAGCATAATTGAAAAAAAAAAACAGTTTCAAAAAAAAATTAATCAATTAAATAAAAAATTCAAAAAGTATTTTTTTAGTTTACAGGCTAATAATAGTAATCAATTAAATTTAAGTTTTAGGGGTATGAGTGAAAATTATTTTTCGATT
>CATKHJ011071965.1:0-21564 GCA_949750685.1 Vernicia montana
ATTCGGGGTATTACATTCTCCCCTCCTTATAGAAAATTTATCCTTGAATTTTTACAAACATGTAGCATATACAGAATTACATGGAAAATAGTTGAGGGTACTTGAGTAGTATGATTCTTTGTTCCTCAACTTCTTCACTTGACGATTGATAATTGCAATTGGAATCTCTTCATAAGCCAAATTCTCATCCACTTCTAGAACTTGTGGTTGCAATACATACGATGGATCCGGCACATACTTTCTCAATATAGATAAATGAAATGTGGGATGTACATGTCCCAAACTCAGTGGAAGAGCTAGTCTATAGGAGACATTGCCAACTCTTTCCAACACTTTGAATGGTCCCACAAATCTTGGTGAGAGTTTACCTTTCTCGCCAAATCTCATCAGACCTTTCATAAGATAAACCTTAAAAAGGAACATATGGTCTCCTATGGAAAAGTAGACGTCTTTCCTGTTTGGATTTGCATAACTCTTCTGCCTACTGAAGGCAGTCTTCAATCTCTCTTGTATCATAGGCACTTTCTCAAAAGTTTCTTTAATCAATTCCGATCCTTCAATATGCTTGTCTCCTACTTCCATCCAACATACCGGTGATCTATATTTTCTACCATACAATACCTCATAAGGTGTCATACTAATGGTGGAGTGATAACTGTTGTTGTATGCAAACTCTATCAAGGGCAAATACTTATCCCAACTCCCACCAAAGTCTAGCACACACATTCTGAGCATATCTTCTAGAGTCTGTATGATTCTCTCTAATTGCCCATTGTGAACCCTTAATTTTGCACCCTCCAGTATGCATTTGAAGCTTAGAGGCACATAGGCTCGGTAAACAGATCTCTGAAAGTCAAAATCACCAAAGATCACCAAAATCCCAAAAATCAAAAACCCAAGTCTCGAGACCTGAGACCTATCCCTCAAGACTCTAAATCATCCTTAGATCATCTGAGATTGAATAATGAGCACAACGCAACTAGAATCGCCAAAAACGGAGTTGAAACGAGTCAAAACGGTAAAAACGGCGAAACCGAACAACCAGTGACCGCATAGGTCACTTTTGTGACCGCACAAGAGCACAGCCTGTGTGCGGTTCAAAATGGCTTCTATGCAGTCATGGCTTAGTCTATGTGGTCACAATAGCTCTTGTGCGGTCCTAGAAGCTCCGTGTGCGGTCCTAAAACCCCCATGTGCGGTTTTGAGCGTCAGAACACTAAATCCCACATTGAAACTTTGTGTTTTCAACCACCAACCTTCTCCCTATATAAATGAGACCCCCCAGCTCATTTCTACACTCAGAGTTTGCTCACACGCCATTTGCTAAATCAAAGCTAATTGATTAAAAGCAAGCAGTTTTCTAAGGCTTGGTTCGAAAAAGCTGCCTTTTTAGTTAAAAGTTTTCTTTTGGGTGGTCATTTATGGTTTCTTTCCTCAAATCAGTTCGAGGGAGTTCCAAAGGCGCCGTTCTAATAGCCGTTTGGAGGCTTCGGTTTCACCAAATCAAGTCAAGGTGGAATTGTGATCCGGTCGTCCGCTCCGTCCATACGTCCCTAAGCCTCATCTTCAAAAGGTATTTTTTTTCTTCCTTTTTCATTTATTTATTTATTTGTTTTGAAGTTTTTTTTGCTTCTTTGTTGCTTTGTTGTTTTATTTTTAACTTAGTTTCTTCTTATTGCTTTATTATTATTTCCCTTTGCATGTTCCCTCTTTCTTTTATTCCCTTTCTTTTAGTTCTATCATTCTAGCATAGCTATTGTTTTCCCCATTTCCTCAATATGATCCCATTTCCTTAATCCTTTTCTTTTATCACTTTAAGAGGCATGTTAATTAGAAACTAAATTTGTTTTGAAAAGTATCAAATCCAATTAAAATAAATCTCATTCCTCTTCTTTCACTTTCTTTGTGTAATTTTGTGCTTTCTTTCATTTCTTTGTTTATTTGTTATTTGGATTAATTTTGGGGAATGTGTTGCTTTCCTAAAATCCCATAAGGGCTAGAGAAATTATCCCCTATTTTGGTTTACTTTGTAGATTTAATATTCTTATTTACTTTCTGTATTTTATTTCTTTATTTCTTTATTTCTTTATTTATTTTAATTAATTCATTATTGTTCATTCATTTGTATTGATTCATGAAATCATTTTAAGTCATTATATATTAAATTTGCCAAACTTATTTTAATCAAATAAACTAAAAACCTAATCCCCGAATCCTCTTTGGTAATCGAGGGCTAGTGCACTTTTTCATTAGACAATAATTAGAGTCAAAAATGGGTTTTTCCTTAACTTTTCCCAAATAAAATAAAATTAAGGTGGCGACTCCCAAATTAATTTTCAAAATCAACTAATCCAAACCCGAGAGTTCCATCGTGAGTTCAAACTCGAATGAACATTTCGATTCCCTCTAGCAGATCGGACTGGTGCTCAGGCGAGGCCTCACACCCATCGGCTTGTGGATGAAAAGCAGTACTGAAGTCCAACTAAGTACCCAATACTTCTTGCATCTTATGCCAAAATCTAGATGAAAATTGGGTACCTCTATCCAAAATGATAGATACCAGCACACCATGAAGGCTCACAATCTTGTTCAAGTATAATTGTGTATATTGGGCTACTGTGTAGGTTGTCTTGACTTTTATGAAATGAGCTGACTTAGTCAATCTGTCAACTATCACCCATATAGAATCATAGCCTTTCAAAGTCTTTGGCAATCCCACCATAAAGTCCATCGTAATGCGCTCATATTTCCACTCGGGTAACTTAATCTCTTACAGTAAACTAGATGGCTTTTGGTGTTCAAACTTGACTTATTGACATGTCAAGCAAGAAGACACAAACTTAGCCACATCCTTCTTTATACCAGACCACCAATAGCAATCCCTCAAATCATGATACATTTTGGTTGCGCCTGGATGAACACTGCAAGGTGCTTGATAGATCTCCTTCATGATTTTCTCTCTAAGATCATTCACATCCGGTACACAAAGATGATTCCCATGCATTAACACATTATCTTTCAACTAAAACTCTGTCATTTGACCAGTTTGTACTTCTCTCTTCAATTTTACAAGTGAAGGATCTTCATCTTGCAAGGCTTTAATCTCATCTATCAACTTGGGTTTCACTTGAAAGTGAGCAATTAGTACTTGAGATTCGAAAACCTCAAACTACAACCCTTTGTTGAATAACTCCATCAACTCTTTTATCAAAGGTCTCTTCCCCACTGCAATATGGGTTAAACTTCCCATCGATTTTCTGCTCAGGGCATCCGCTACCACATTTGCTTTACCGAGATGATAAAAGATTTGACAATTATAATCCTTGAGTAGTTCTACCCATCTCCTCTGCCTTAGGTTCAAATCCCTCTGCTGTAAGATGTATTGGAGACTCTTATGATCGGTGTAGATCTCACACTTCTCACTATAAAGATAATGTCTCCATATCTTGAGAGCAAAGATAACTGCTGCCATCTCAAGATCATGTGTGGGATAGTTCATCTCATGTTTCTTCAACTGCCTGGATGCGTATGCAACCACCCTCCCATGTTGCATAAGAACACTACCGAGTCCTACTCTTGAAGCATCACAGTAAATTGCATATCCACCTAATCCTTTTGGTAGTGCAAGTACTAGAGCTGTAGTGAGGCAAGTTTTGAGTTTTTGAAAACTCTATTCACACTCATCATCCCACTGAAATTTCACCTTCTTCCTAGTTAACTTGGTTAATGGCAAAGCTATCTTGGAGAAATCCTTAACAAATCTCCTATAATAACCTGCCAAACCAAGAAACCTACAAACTTCTATAACATTTGTTGGTCTAGGCCAACTTAACACTGCTTCAATCTTCTTAGGATCCACTTGAATGCCATCTTTGCTAACCACATGTCCGAAGAAACATATGTGATTAAGCCAAAATTCACACTTTGACAGTTTGGCATATAACTAATTCTCCCTTAGAGTATGCAATATTACCCTTAAATGCTCTTCATGCTCTTCTTTACTCTTGGAATAGATAAGGATGTCATCAATGAAAATAATGACAAACTTATCCAGATATGGCTTGAACACTCGATTCATCAAGTCCATAAGTGCTGCTGGAGCATTGGTCAACCCAAATGGTAACACTGTGAACTCATAGTGACCATACCTCGTCCTAAAAGTAGTCTTACATATATCCTCGTTCTTAATTATGAGCTGATGATAGCCCTATCTGAGATCAATCTTGGAGAAGTGACTTACTCCCTGCAATTGATCAAACAAATCATCTATCATTGGCAAAGGATACTTGTTCTTGACAGTCATATTGTTCAGCTGCCTATAGTCGATACATAGCCTCATTGAACCATCCTTTTTCTTCACAAAGAGAACTGGTGCGCCCCATGGTGAACTGCTCGGTCAAATAAACTCTTTATCCAACAAATCTTGCAACTGCTCTTTCAATTCCTTCCACTCAATAGGTGCCATTCTATAAGAAGGAATGGATATTGGCTGCTTATTAGGAAAAAGTTCAATATTGAACTCAATCTCCCTTTTAGGTGGCAAACTTGGCAACTCTTCTGGAAACACATCTGGAAACTCACTAACTATTGGCATTTGATATACCTCATTAGGAATCTCCCTTATATCAATCACATGTGCCAAATATCATAGACATCCCTTTTTTAGAAGTCTTATCACCCCAATGGCTGATATGAGATTAGAACGCACATCACTTCTCATCTCGTGGCTTAAACTCTATCTTCTTCTCATGACAGACTATGTGAGCATGGTGCTTAGACAACCAATCCATACCAAGAATCACATCAAACTCTAGTACTTCTAACTCGATCAACTCATCTGAAAGCTCTCTCCCATCAATCTCCACCATGCATGAAGGGTATATATGTTTCACCTCTATTGTTTCCCCTAAAAGAGTGGATACTTCTAAGGGATTACTCATGATCTCTTTACCCTTCCCTAATCTCTTAGCAAAGCATAGTGAGACAAATGAGTGGGTAGCACCTGAATCAAATAAAACTCTAACTTGTGTGTCTTGGATAGAAAGGATACCTGTCATTGTAGTATTGGAAGCTGAGCCTTTTGCTGATTCAGGGAAAACACTCTGCCTCTGCCTCTCCCCTCTAAAGCCTGACTGGATCCAGGTGCTTGACCTTGTCCTTTACCTCTACCCTTAGAGCTTTTAGTATTAGGTCTAGCCATCTGTACTGTAGGTTGAGAAGTAGCAAGTGTACTCTGATTATCTCCCCATAATTGACAACCTTTGATGAAATGTCCTACCTGTCCACACTTGTAATAAGTGCCTACGGCCATCCTGCACACTCCCTCATGTCTTCGCCCATAAATAGCACAAGTAGGTATGCTATAACTTTGTTGCTCATGTCTTGGTGTAAAACTAGTGGCTGGAGTAGAAGCCACTGATATCCCTCTAGACTGTCCTCTACTCTAACTACCTCCCCTGTGGCTTTGAATTATAGCAGAAGTAGCAGGCTCGACTGTCTTCACCTGAGTACTACTCCATCTACCTCTGTTTGGGTTACCAAAACCCTTAGGTATGTTCTTGCTTCTATGATCCTCTCTGATCTGTCTTCTCTGCTCTTGGACTCCATTTGCTTTGCCTTGTCAATCAACTTAGATAAAGAAGCAAACTCAATAGCACACAAGGCATTATGTAGAGGTGCAATCAAACCTTTCCAAAACCTCTTGATCTTAGCTGCTTCGGTAGGGACTACCTCATGGGTATACTTGCTCAACCAGTTAAACTCCTTGGCATACTCGGATACGGTCATACTTTGTTGCTTTAGTCTCTCAAATTGAGCTATAAGATTTTCTCTTTCTCCTTCCCCTAAAAATTCATCTATCATTTCTTGTTTAAACTGTTCCCATGCCGGTGGAATCTCATCATAAAGTCTATTCTCCACATGTTGTTGGAACCAAGTCCAAGCATCATCCTTCAATAAAAGTCCCACTAACTCGATTGCCCTAGCATTGGAACAAGGCAGTCGTCTCACTACCTTCTCAACAGCTTCTAGAAATCTGTGAGGCTTTTCTCCATCCTCCTCATAGAATTCTGAAAGTCCCATCTTCAGAAAGCTATACATGCTCACCCCACCATCATCAATCACTCTCCTAGCTATATGTCTAGGAATAGGAGTATTCATAGGAACCGATGGCGTTGGCATTCTCTCTTGTACCGGTGGAGTAGGCGGTGGTACTATATTGGCATCTTGTTGCCTAAGTCGCCTCAATTTCAGCAATTCTCGGCATAGTTCTTCATTCTCATTCCTTAAATCATCATCATCCCTTGGAGGAACATGGACTTCCTCCTCTTGAACCCAGTGTCTAGCTCTAAGTGGTTCCTCATAAATGGAAGCAGCATCCGAAGCCATATCCGAAGCTCTTACATTCTCAAGAGGAACTCGCCTCAGTCTACCTCTTCCCCTTCCTCTTCTAGGAGGCATCTATAAGACAAACACATAACAAAAGACTTAACACATAGCGATTAATACGAATTTACACATAAACGATAACTCAATAGACGTAAAGGAAATTTCCTATGCTCCATGGTGTTCACATACCCTATGACTCATATAGTCTAAACTAGACTTAACCTTATGCTCTGATACCAACTTTGTCACAGTCTAACTCCGCAATTGTGACGGTCCTAGGGTATGGATAGGCATAAGGCCACCGAAAACTTGTAGAACCCCTCTCATCACATATAAATCTCATGGCAACATAGCTACTAACACATACACTTCCTAAGATCAGAACCTAAACTCATACACATGCTCATAATCTCGTACATCTCATAATTCTCATAGAATAATATATATAGATTCATCCATATAATTGCCATTAAGACCAAATGAATATCCTTCTTTTACACACATGAAATGAGCATTAAAATTTAATTTGTTGCTGGTGAATACCTAAATTTTTATTTTTTTTCAATCAAAGGTCATCTCAACCATCTCACTCAGCACGCCATCTCGAATCCATGTTAGATGGTTAGGATGACATGTCATGTCACGTTATCCACTATGATTGAAAACTTCTAGGTGACCTCTGATTGAAAAAATAATAATAAATGTTTAGCTACCACATTGGGAAAAATCCTCAAAGTTTAGTGATTTTTGAGGTCATTTATATTTTTTGCCTTTTGATTCTTTTAATATATTTTCCATTCAAAATATTCTTTTAATTATTTTCACTAATATTCTTTTAATTATATTTTTTTTATCAAAATATTCTTTTAATTATTTTAAATGAAAATATTTTTCTAATTTAAACTTTATTTAATTTTCATAAATTCAAACAATAAACTTTTCTTAAAAATCAATCTAGAAATCCAAATCATTGGTTACTTTTTTTAAAAAAATTTTATTCAAAATATTCTCTTAATTTTTTTAAGTGAAAATATTCTCTAATTTAAATTTTAGAAAGAAAATGAAGAATTGTTTTGCCACATTAAAATTTAAATAAGTTGTTTATTAATTTCAATATAAGACTATCTAATAAATCTTAAATCTTAATAAAGTTATTGTCTTGATACAAGAATTTATATAAAAAATATTCTTGTTAATTTATTTTAATACTTCTCATTTCCTTGCATTTTAACTATTCTTTGGCCATTTGCTTTGGATTAGAAATAGAAATAGAAATGAAAAATCACATATGCAGAGGTAGATAATAGCAATACAACACAAAATTAAGGGTTGATTGAAGTTTACATCACTTTTGGGTGTCAGTAAAATTAATTTTCGAGAATATTAAAACAAAGCGATTTAACCTATAAATAAAATTAATAATTTGTAGAAAAATGATTGACTTTAGAACAATAAAATCATTGTAGAATAGTGGTCTGGATTCTTGTTTATTGTTTAGTTCAGCGGAGTTGATATCAATATTATTGAAAATGACTCCAAAAATCACTAAACTTTAGAAATTTTTTTAATGTGGTCTTAAAGTTCAATATTTGATGTAGGCAAATACCTAAAATTTATTTATTTTTTTAATCAGAGATCCCAGTTATCTAACTCAGCATGCCACCTCAGTCTAATACCCCAAACTAATATAAGTTGTATATGTGAAATTATTTATTAAGTGTATGTGAAATTTGTGATTTCAAGAAGATATGTTATAAGATAATGTAACGCTCGTTACCTATCTCGAATGAACGTTACATTTAATTTCAAAATTTAGGAATTCTTATAGAAAGCAAAATCACGTTCGTTATTGATGCTGAACGAGCATTATATCGATGTAACGTTTGTTACCTATTTCTGAACGAGCATTACGTCTAATTGAAATTTTAAGAATTTCATACTGAGGACAAAGTCACATTCGTTACCCTTTATCAACGAGCATTACTAAATTTAGATTGGAAAAAGGTCACAGTCATTAACTATCTGGAACGGGCGTCACTAAATTTTGAAATTTCAGACAAAGAGTCGTTACATATTATGAACGCTTGTTACATATCGAGTAATGCCCGTTACACTTATCGCAGATGTGAACATTATGTTGGGATATAAAAGGAATTTTCATGTTTTTTCTTCATTTAAAGACACCCAATCGTGCTTGGAACCCTAAGAACTCAGAAATTCATAATACCCATCTTCCTTAAACTCCAAAAAAACCTCCAAGATCACTTTTATACCATCACCCAAAGATTCAAGTTAAGCTTTGTCTTCATTTCTTCCTCCATTAAAACTTGGGTAAGCAAGGTAATCTTAGGTTTTAGGTTTCTTTATCTTTCTACCATAGAATTTCTTTTAGTAAGGTAAGTTTAGAGTTATGATTTCTTATTTTGTTCAAGCTAAGAATAAAGATTGAATATGCCCCATTTTCATGTGTGAATTTTGAAAGAATATTGGGAGCAAGTTAAGCGGAAGCTAGGTGGTGGGGTGAAATTTCAAACAATTTAAAATTTTACTTTACCCATTTTAGGTCCAATATCCATTCAAGCAATCAACTAATTTGTATGTAAAACACATATGAGAAGAAAGAAGAAAGGAAGAGAATCTAATTACCTCTTAAAGGATCTTTCTTTCTTTAACAAAGAGCTCCACAAATGTGAAGCCTCTAGATCATCCATACCTAGCTCACCTTCAAGTTTCCTTTTGGTTTTCTTAGTGTTCTTGAATCTCTCTCTTGGTTGCCCAATTTTGATTCAAGATCCTCCATCCAAAACCTATGGAAGATTAGGTTTTCCCTTTAATTGTTCTGGACTAAACTCATTTTTTTAATTGCAAGCAATTTGTTCTTTCAAAAAGAACTAAGAAAAGAATTAAATTGAAGAAACATTTTCTTCTTTTCTTTTAACTCTCTCAACTTTTCTCTCTAGAAATTATTTCAATTGCAAAAATGAATTCACATACTTAATATAATAAAAACTCTTAACTTTATATTTTTTCCAAGACTTAACCCTTAAGTCTTCTAACTAAATGTCTCTTACACCCTTTTAGCTAAACCAATTGTGAAGAAGCAAAGTTAGACTTTGCTACTTCAATTGGTGAAATGACCATTTTACCCTTTGAGGGTTTAATTGACATTTCCATTAGCTAAAAGTGGAAAAGACTATTTTAACCTTAGTATATATTCTCTAACCCTTAAACCCATCAAATGGCTTAGTGCATAGTGAATTTTCTCTAACCCCATTAATTGCCTCTTTCCATATCACATGTGGGTTTTGGCCACATCATATGTGTTTAGGATTTTCACTGAGTTTAAAATTAATTCTTTGATTTGTTTAGTTCAAAGCATTTTCAATTTAATCCTTTAAATTTGTATCCAATGCAAATTAAGATTTAATTGAAATGAAACCTTTATGGATTTAAACTTCAGGACATACTAGGGTCCTTGTAAATTTAATTACAAGTTCAATCTTTTTACCGCTAATCAATTAATTAAACACTTTAATTAATTATTATGGTAAACCTTTTACACTTGATAGGTAATTACTATTGGGTGTGTGACTTTCTAGGTTTATGTCTAATTAGCAATGGGAATGATAAAATATTTTTCTATACTAATGTGAAATCCCCATTTCACATTTAGTCCCATAAGTCGTAAGTGACGTCTAGCAAAGCATATCATGACTACCTAATTAGAAATGAATGTTTATAGTTGATTACTTTAAACATTACATGTCAAACCCTAATGTGCCTCGATCATATGTTATTATCTCGATTCTAATTCTTGATATAATTAGATTCTTACTAGAAACTCTTTCTAGTAAATTTGTCTGTCCTGGCCAGGAGCTTTGGTATCAAGAATAACCATATAGCATAGGATCTTAACCTCGTTTACTCAAGGTAATGAATTATATCTTGGCAATCACTTATTTCCATATATAACTAATTAGAACCGTCCCATGCCATATATCCGTACATGAATAGCATGTCTATGTAAGTAGTAATAAATCCTAATCACATATATATAAGATACAGTGTCCCTCAAGTCAAAGGACTATATGCACTATTATGACCTAGATGATGAATAATTGACAAGTAGTAAAACTCCATATAATTATCATTTAACGTCATAGTTTGACTATTCATCCAATGAATATCCACATATTTGTATCGACATCATATGTCAAGAAGCATAAGACTCACTATCTCTATAATCATAAGTATCTCATACTGATTATAGAAAACAAACAGAGGTGATGGTCTTCCGAATAAATGATTATCCAGTCAATAATCCTATGAACACAAACATATTTAAAAGTATTTGTATAAGAGCGATCTGTCACTCATATTCTCAACACTTGAGAATAGATCATCTTACAAAATGCTTAAGGACTATATTTAATAATATGAAACTCTTTCATATAAAGAATATATTTGTTATGCCATTGGGTATTATTATTTCTACTATTACATAACAAGTATATGGCTCTTAAGGCATATACTACTATCAAAATCATCACTACCGTTATTGTCTGAATACAGACAAAAAATATATTCGTTTATAGCCGTTGAAAGTTGTTTGTATCCATTTTTAGAGCACTAAAATCATGTTTTGGAGCTAAAATTGAAGACTATATATATATATATGAAGCTCCTAAGTAAAGACTAAGAGACTTGAAGTGATTTTAAGTGAAAATCAAAGCTATACTCTCTCAATATTCTTATGCTCTTTTATTGAACACTTGCATTTTTATTGTTATTATTAAGTGTTCATATTTGTACTAGCTAAAGTGCTTAATTGTAATATTTGCACTAGCTTTTTGTAAAGTCTTAGTGACTATAAACTCTCATAAACTCTAGTATCTTGTAAGAGTTGGGCGAAATCTCGTATCACTATTATATAGTGTTAAGCGCAATCCCGGATCACTAGTGGAACCATAAATCAGTGTGATTTAGGAGAAGTGTATGTAGGAGAAGAAATTGGCTTCGAACCACTATAAAATTGACTAAGTTTTCTCATTCTCTTCTCTATTTATTTTTTTATTATTGAATTTGTCATAATTGATTCACATATTTCATTTAGGGTAATTAATTGTATTAGAAAATTTAAATTTCTATTCACCCTTACTAAAAATTGTCATACTTGGGCCAACAGATATAAAATTTGAAACATGTTTACAATCCAAAGTTAACATGCAAGAAGATGCGAAAGTGTGAATTAACCAACTTTTCAAAGCTCTAAAGTAACCTAAAAAAACATTAAAAAAAGTTAGCACCACAATCCTAAACTCAAAATAAAAATGAAATCTTTAAATATTTTCAATAAACAAAAAGAGAATTTGAAGTGAGTTGTAAATATTGTTGGAATAAACTCAATCAAGATAAATCTTTTAAGGTTGACATTCTCATTCCATATATACACATATGTATAACCACATATCATATAATCAATCAATTTTAATATTTCTATAACAATCATAGTACTAAAATTGAAAAAAAAAAATTATCAAATCCCAAAGTTTAAAAACTAAAAATTGTACATAATAAATGAATTATAAAGAACTACAAATATGTTAAAAACTGATACAAAACATTCCAAACTTTGACACCTCAACTAATGATCCTAAAACCCAAAAAATGTTACATTTTTTTTAGTATAATAACAACATAATGGAAAAGAAAATGAGGTGAGAGAGAGATAACATTTAGAAATGAGTCCAACAATGCTATCACAACATGAATGATGAAACCCACAAATTAGAGGAAAAAAATCACATAGAGATGAAACTCCCAAATTAGAGAAAACAAAATGAATATAAAAGTTAAATAAAAGAGGAAGAATGTAGAAAATACCTTTTATAAGTGATAATGGTTGTAATTTTGACATTTTCTATATCTTTGATGGTGGTGGTAGTATGAGTTCTTGGGGTTAGGTTTTCATTTCCAGAGAGTGAAATAGAATAGAGTGAAAAATATTGATTTTCTTTGTTGTAATACCCCAAATTTTTGTTAAATGTATGTTTCAAGAAGTTTTTTAAATATGTATGAACACTATGTAATTTTTTTCAAGAAATTCTAATATAGATGAGATCAAGTTCGTTACTAAGGTTGAGCATACGTTACCATTTATTTGTGGTTTAAAAATTTCAGATAGAGAACAAAGTAACATTCGTTATGTATTGTGAATGCTTGTTTTGAGTATGGCATACATTTGGTAAGTTATGAAAGTTTATAAGTATGAATGTAAATACTCTTGATAACAAGGACGAAGCTTTAATGATAAGGACGAGCTTTAGATACGAGGAGAAGGAGAAGCTTCAATGGTAAGGATGAGATTTGATTTCGAGGACGAGCCTCAATGACGAGGATGAAGCTTCGATGAATAGAGAAGCAAGTTGACATGGTGGAAGAGTTGTTGAAGACAAAGATGAGCTGAAGAGGTCGGTAAGACAAACACAGACTCAGTGCGAGCGAAGTGAGTGAAGAGCTCGGTCTAGAGAGACAAATTGAGAACTTAGTATCAAGGCTACGGAGGTCTATATAGGTATGCGAAGTGAAATGGGTGACTCGATGATGAGTAGCATTGTTCAGTGGATAGACAAGATTAAGGATATTATTTACAAGTTGCATGAGACTGCATGGCTTAGGTTGTAAGATACCTACCTATGAATAGTATTGTAGGAATTGTGTGGCTAGGTTTGCAAGCCACCTACCAATGAATAGTATGGCAGGAAATGTGTGATTAGGGATGAAAGCTATCTACCATTAAACAATTTGTCGGTCACTACGGGTATTATTGTTATTCATTCTTTCTTTCTATATAAGTCATCCAGAGTACCGGTTATGTGTTTTTCTAGGTGATCTCTTTCTTCTATCTTTCTTTAGAAGAGTTAGATAGAGCCAGAGGTTGTTTGCATTCCAGTTGAGCCAAGATTGTAGAGCTTTGTGATTGGAAAAGGTGATTTAAGCTTAAGTGAAGGTTTAACTTTGAGGTAAGTTATGAAATGTATATATGAATGCATGGTAAAACCACCATAAATTATTTATGTTTAAAATCCTTTCAGTTGATTTCATCATTATGATCGATTAGTATATTGTTATTGTTACATTATTATTGATAATCCTATTTTCCACTGAAATATGAAAACCAAACTATTTCTTTGATTATTTTTGAGGAACCTCTTCGGTTCGACTGTAATAAGTTTGCTTTTCTATTAAATATACTGTCACTAAACATTGATAGTTAATTGATGAGGCCATTGGGCTAACTTATTGTTTATTGTTATGATCCTACCAAACCAATGACCATGGTATGACAGAATGCTTTTGCTAATGAGGGAAAAAATCATTGAACCGTATGTATCAGTGACTTGAATGATAGAGTCTAAAATGTCAGTGTCCTACCTAGAGAGAGCCATTTGCTCTAGGCATATGCTCCACACAAGAATACGTACAAAGAGAAGTTACTGCCCTGATAGTTACTGAGGCTTTTGGGGATGGTGGTGCAGTCCCGCCCATTTCCTTTGATGGTTATAGATTTATTGTTCATTCGAGGACCCCAATTATGAATGCATTTCATGATTCATTGAGTTGATGGCTCATTCTCATCGTCTGTGGTTTTAGGTAGCCTAGTTGAAAAGGATAGGCTTTGTATTGTAAATTCTAATAATTGTATAAAATCTTAGATGCTCTGTAGACTTGAAAAGATTATTGTATAGTTTGTTTTGACTTGAAATGAATGAAAGAGTTATGATTTTTCTTATGATTGTATGAATAACAGTGTAGTTTATAGCATGTATGATTCGGATAGATTTGATAGAATCGAGTTCTACGGGTATTCAATGGTTTTAAACCTACCCATGCCTTAAGATTGTCACACCCATGGAGTTTGGGGTGTGACATTTGTGCTCCAAATCATTTTTTTTTTTTTTTTTTTTTACTTTGAGCTTTTTAGAATTGTAATTCTTAAGGCTTGGGTTAAGAATTATAAAAAACTTTTCTAGTTATATCACAATTCCATGAAATTGTTGTTTAGAATTGTAATTATAATTCTAAGTGGGCTCCCCAAGATTAGAATTTGAATTGGGCCCTTCAATTCCAATCCCAAGGCTCAATTCCAAGACCAATTCCGTGTCCAAATAGGACCTAAGAGAAAAATTAGATTTACTTGCTAACTTATGCAATAGGTAGCTTATATATTCATAAAGTTGTACTAGAAAATTAATTATATTATTTCTTTATAACTTACAATGAGAGAGATTCATATAAAGAGAAAGATTTATATTGTGAAAGTTTAGAGAATTTTGAAGGTGAGTGAAATTTTATCTAAGCGACAATATATAGAAATTTAAATTTTATTTATTTAATACCTAAGTTAAGTCATAAAATATTTATGTAAATTAAAATATTATTATGAAATGTGATAAATTTTAAGTCATAAAATTTATTAGCACTAAAATGATGATTTTTTTTTATAGTTAATTATATTTATTTAATCATTTATATTTTTACAAATTTTCTTCTTAATATTTTATAACTTTTTAAATGTATATCTAAATTATAAAATGAGCATTGAATATAAAATGGCTAAAGGCTCAATTTAGTCCCTGTAGTTTTTAAGGAAGTCTAACCAAGTCCAAAATTAACTGTGTCTCAAATTGACACATCACTTTTTAATTTTAGTTGTATTGAGTCCAATTTTCATAAAAAAAATAAAATAATAAAAAAATAATTTTATATTATTTTTTTTTAAAATTCATTTTTTCTTGTTTTAAATTAATTAAATTAGCATTCTAAAAAAAACCTAAAAAGATAAATATTAAAAAAGAAAAAAAAATGAAAAACTAAAAAAAATCCTAGAAACTCAACTGACCAAATATTCTCCACATCTATAGATATAGCGTTCAATAAAAATACAAAATTAGAAAATTCATTATTATTCTTTTTGGTTCGCTCATCTCTCTCCCTCTCTATGATCTCCCTCTTCTTTGTTCTCTTTCTCAATACACATGCCCATCCCTCACAGCCCAAACCCCAGACCTCTCATTCTTTAATAAAAAATCCCAAATCGACATAGAGGAATATGACATGGAAAATGGAGATGACGGTGTCAAAGTATCATTGGTAGTGGAGCCATCGCAGAGGCGATCTCCATAGGAAAGTTTAGGTTTACTTTATAGGTTTTTTCTTGTCACACTCCAACTTCTGAAGTGTGACAGTCCTAGGACATGTGTGACCGTAAGGGTACCAACAACCAGTAGAACCCTTCATTCTAATCATATAATATACTTAACATCCATTACACATTATCCCAAGATTCTCAACATGAGTTAACAGTATCAGATACCTCATATATACCTCATATATACTCAATAGATACCATTGTAATTTCAATATACTCAACATATACCACACGTATACTATTCATATATTGATGTTTTTGTCATCAATCGAGCATATTATTGAACATGATTTCATTTACTATAATATGAATGACATATCATATTACAATTTATAACTATCATGAAGTATTCAATTTAGTCAATTATTGAAATACTATAACCATAATAATCTATGGAATTCTAAATAAAATAACTCAAAGAATCAAAACATAATCATCATACATTCAGCAGAGCAATCCCAAGTGGAGGCTGAAACTTGAGATTTACTTGCTGAGTCTGCTACTAGACCTGAAAACAATACACTATGGGGGTGTGAGAGAAGCTCAGTGAGTACATAAGAATAAAAATGGAGCAGTACATAGATAAATATTCAGTGGTAGTATTAATAAGATTTCATTGTATCAATGCAAAGGAGGAGACCAAAAGCAATCAGTAATGGTTTAAGATCAATAGTACCTTTTTAGCAGAAATTATGATTTTTGGAAGTGGTGTGCTTCCCACATGTAAATATTTGAGTGGTAGCCTAGGCCTTACTCACTCTTACAGTATCAGTAGCGTGAGACTGATCAGGTCTCATGGTTAGGATCACCCTTCCTAGCTAGGGTTGGGTACGCTCGTTCTACCTGTAGGTTTTACCATATGCACATGACTGATGTGTTACCTCATATCAGATGAGGATTTCTGCTTTCTAGTAGATTATCAAAACATGTGATATCAATATATATATTAACAAAGTAGAACAATGAATTTATGAAAAATTCAATTAACTTAGTTCATTGTTATTGAGGGGATTCTCATTGGTAGGCCAAATGCCTTCTCAAAGGAATACAATTAAGTATAGAGTAATTCAATTTGGGGTACCTTAAGTTTCGTTTTGGAAGTATTGGTTTCAAAAAGAGTTTGTCATATTAAAGGGTAAGAATTTGCACATGAACGAAATAGGTTCTTTTGAATTCTTGGTTATGGTGGAATCATTGTACACACATATATATATTGTTCATACGAATGGCCGAAGGCCTCTTTGAAAGGGAATTCCAATTTATACAATATGGTTGGTGAAGATATTCAGGATTTTCAGTTGGGAAATATGGTTCCACTATTTACATATAGGTCTCTAAAAACAAATATATTCAGTTAGGGTTCATGTACTCATCTTGACTTTCTTAACTCCTAGCACAAGCTCTTAACACAAATAGAAATGGTGCTCCTCAATCTCCAGAATACTTTCCCTATCTTTTCCTTTAGGTTCTACAATGAACCATACCATTCATGTCATTCAATTGAATATCATTAAATACTTTATCAACTTATTTATTCCATCCCTAACTCTAGTACTACTAAGTCTACATCTAATACATATCAATTATCTAATATCAATACAAGTCAACATACAATTGCACATATGTTTATATATTACAAGTTAAGGTACATCTATGTTTAATTTCATGTATTGGCCGAATGGCCTAGGGGAATGCCTTCAATTCACATTATTCACTTTATAACAATTCAATAAATTTTCAAGTTGGATAAACATACTTAATTCAAAATCCATTATTGTCACAAATTATCATTCATTACTTATATACATATAGGATGCATTGGTTCACAATTGATAACATTAAAACATTATATTTCCATTTATCGTCTAATTATATAACTTGACCTTGTGAAATTGTTTCTGTCATTTCTCATGATTTACTAATCCAAATGATTTGATTCTTTTTGTATCTTAAACTAGACATATGAATTTGAAATATATCTGAAATTAAACTTAAAATTAAATCTATAGAAAACTTAGTGACCATTTCAATCCAGTTATGTTTCTATTGCAAGGCAGACTGACCCTATCACACTCCTTTGAGTATAACTCAAAATTTATACTTTCAAATGAAGTTTTCTTTTACTGAGAGTCACTAAAAATATTAAGAAACATTTATTATGTTTTGAATTTAGCTTTTTTCTGTCTCTAAATTCTTCAAATTGGAAAAATTCAATTAAGGTTACAAGTTGAATCCGTATATAGAGTCAGTTACAGTGCAAGCTCTATTCTTCATACTATACTTTGAATTTTGTCAAGCCCTTATATAGGTTAATCCTTCAAATTTCAGGTGCCATTTTACTAATTTTCTCCTAATTTTGTCTCTATCATCCCCAATTCATGAGGTAGATTCTCAGATTGCCAACTAAGTTAGTTTGCAAGAGTTTTCAGACCTTATCACCTTCACTAGATCATATCTCAAAATCTACATATCCAATTAAAGTTTTCTTTTACACAGAATTTATACACATGTTAATTATCATTTTTTATGTTTATACTTGGCCTAATTTAGTCTCTAAATCTATCAATTGTGCTACTCTAATTTGGACTGTCCATTTAATTTGTGAGCAGTACCAATTTTAGTTCAGGTATTATTTCTCTTTGTACACACTAAAACTCTCAAATTCCTTTTACAGGTGCATATTTGAGACATTTAACTACAACTTTGATGTTTGAGTTATCTCCAAATTTTGTTCATAAAGTCCTCTATAGGCTCAAACAAATTCGGGTTACTCATAAATCCCTAAATCCGGGTCAGTACATTTGTAGGAAGAATATCTCATTACTCTTAAAGAATTTCATCAAACCCTTTTATGGGCATATATTTAAGACAAAATACTAAAACTTTCATGTTTAATACTTCTCAATATACAGAATGGGTATCCCAAAATTGTGCCTAAATTCAAAACCTAATTTCTCAAATTCAAGTCTAAAAATCAAATCAAGTTCTATCATACAATTTATACTCAATTAGACTATCAAATCTTTCAATTAACTTCATGATGCTCTCATAAACATCAAGAAATAAAAATAAATAATTTTTCTTAATTTTTTTTATGTGTAGGCCGAACCACAATGAGGAAGGAAGAGGAAGAAATTTTGAAATTTTAAGACAATAATCTATTTGTTCATGCTTAGAATGAAATTTGAGACCAAATTTAGATTTTACCTTGAAGTTTCATGGAACCATGGTAGAGGATATGGATGTGCCAAAATTCCTTGAGAGAAAATGAGATAAAATTTTCTTTTAGATGAGTGATGGAAATGAGGTAATTAGGTGTATTTAAGATAAGCTTTGATTTGAATGAATGATGTTGATTTGATCTTGAGAAATAGATAGTTGAAATTAACCAGTTAATTTATAAGTTGTTAATAATGGAAGAAGCTAATTTTTAGTGGAGCAAGTAGTAGAGAATTCTAGATGTGATTTCAAATAATGCACATAATATTTTCTAGAAAATGAAGAGTTAATGGAAAGTAGGACCCACTTTCCACTAATTAAAATTTTTAAACTCAAAGAAAATATTTTTAGCACCAAAAATCAAATTCTTTCTTCTCATCACTATGAATGGCCGAATTTATGTGTGGGTGAGTGGGCTCCTCTCTCCACTCATACATACATATACAATCCCAAATTAACACTTAGCAAATTTGTGAATTGACTATTTTTTCCTTTACTATAATATATGTTTCCATATTCACTTATCAATGTACATCATTGAGCATATTCATACCAATACACTTATACATGAACATCATAATTAACACAAGATAAGTTGAAAATTTAATGAAGTATAAGTAAATGTTCTAATGGTCGAGTTCAGCTTTATTAATCTAATTATCGTCCAAATTCCAATTCTAGGCTATCATGACTATTGGTTAAGAATTATATGAACCTTGGGTATTACATTTCTATTTCGGGTTTCAAGAACTTTTTGATTTTTCTTTTATTTTTAGTTTCAAGAACTATTTGATTTTCTTCTTTTCTCTCTTGAAGTGTTGGTGTTTATGTCTTCTTGAAATTCATTTTCTTTTCCTTTTTTTTTTCCTTTCAAAAACTCGGTTGAGTTTCTGATTATTTTTTCTAGTTCTTCAACAACTTGAAGATTTTCTAGGTTTCTTCCAAAATTTGAAGATTTTATGGGTTTCCTCTAAGAACTTGAAGATTTTTTGGGTTTCGTCAAGAATTTCTTTTTTTTTAATTGTTTTTTTTTTTATTTTTGTTAGCCCCATAGGTTAAGTCATTGATTTTGATGATAACAAATAATAGAAGACTATCTAGTTGTATGCTATTTGTGTTGTGTTAATTTAATATTACAGGTTAAAAGAATCAGTTTACTTAAAGATTGGTGCACTAAAATGTCCAGATTAGCTGTCCAATGCTTCAAGTGTGAGAATAAGGTGTTGACGCTCATAAAGATAATTCAGAAGACTACACTAAAAAGCTAAGGAACAAAAGTGAAGACATAGAACTTAAGTAAGTTAGCTAGGTCCTTAGTTTTCATTGTTAAGTAGTTTAGATGTTTTGCCCCAAGCTGAACTAATTTTCTAAAATTAAATTATTAGAACTAACAATAAGGTTTTAAAATGAAAAATTAACTTTTGAGTCATCTGGTATAAAATTCAAAATTAGATGACCAAAATATTTTCCTGATATCAGACTAAAATTAGACGATTAAGCTTTTTCTGACTAAGTCTTCTAATATTTTATGTCTCAAAAGAAAAATAATTTAGCTAGAGTCAGTTGACCTAAAACCGTGAGAAAATGTCAAACAAACTGATGTGCTTTTCAAAAGAACAAAAAGAGAGTGTTTAGTGAGATGTCGCTTTCATTAGTACCAAAAAGCAAGTGGTTCAGATAGACAGTGTCTGACTCATTTAATAAAGCTGCATTTTGTCTAGTTGACCTTAAAAATAGATAAAATAGAAAGCTGACCAACCCTGAACTCAAAATAACCGTTGTTTGATTTTCTTGTACAACAGATAACTAGTTAATTTTTTTAATTAAAAATTATTTCCCTCTCTCTTTTCCCTCCAATGGCTAAATTAATTTTGTCTATAAAAAAGCCATCTTAGATCAGTTCTAAAGTGATGAAGTTGAACATTTTTTAGTGAACTTAAGTGAAAAATTTTCTTTAATTTCAAAACCTTCATCCTTGTGCTTAAAACATTTTTATCAAAATTCTGGTAATCCGATTGTATGAAAAATTCTTTTTGGGCAGAATTTATCTAAGCTATATAGGTTATTTGTAAGAGAGTAAGCAACAAACTCTTATTGTATTTCTTGTAAAGGTTACACGTAGCACCGGTAAGCTAGTGAGAGGCAACAAACACCAAAGTAAGTTTGTGGGTATAGATTGCAAGCACCTTGAAGCTTGTGGGAAAAAAATTGGGGATAACTTTCTTGGGTAGTCTTCTAGGTGGATTAGGAGCTATTGTAAAGGCTTGACTCTAGCCCGCTAATAGAGTTATTATAGTGGAGAAAAATCTCAAAGTGGTTTGCTTTGAGGACTGGATGTAGACAAGAGGGTCAAACCATGATAAATCGTTGTGTCATTTCTTCTTATCTATTTCTTCTACCCATCTACTTTTCTTTGTGTTGTTTATTTTCATATTAGTTGACTATGTTGTTTGGTTCTTTTAAAAGAGTGTGTGTATAAAAAGAGAACTTCAAAAAGGAAACTCACTTTAATCAGATTTAGTGATATAAAGTGAATACAACAAGTTCAAATTATTTCATCTCACTTTCAATACTTTCAGTTCTATCTAAATACAATTTAGTCATCTAATCTATTATGTATCAGATTCAGTTTAAGACTAGTGATAGATAATGTTGACCTTAGTGGTGTGATCCAACTAAGTCAATCTCAATTTTGATCTTGGCAATCAAGTTGAATTGATCTAACATTTCAACTTAGTGAATTTTTT